>CAHIKZ030005568.1:1872500-1960000 GCA_903632075.3 Acanthosepion pharaonis
TGTCTGTTTCTTTCATGCATTCTTCAATGTTCTACCATCTTTCGTTTTATTTTCTTTTATAATTTTAATTCTTCTTTCCGTATTTTCTAACAGGTTTTTGGTCTTCCTCCCCTTCATCTATTTATTAATTTTATTTTATTTATTTTGTCATTACTTTCATATTGTTTCTTTATCATTTTTATATATTTCTACCATCATTTTCTATTTCTTTCTTTCTTTCTTTCGTTCTTTCTTTCTTTCTTTCTTTCGTTCTTTCTTTCGTTCTTTCTTTCTTTCTTTCTTTCTTTGTTCATTCCTCTTTCGATATCCTCCCCTTTTTAATTTATTTTTTAGCACATTTCCTTACGTTTTCAACATTCTTCTTTTCATCATTTTGGATGCATTGCTTATACTAAAATTTGAATATCAATTCTTTATTAAGTTTGTCAACGTTCTTTCTACTTTGCCTTCACTGATTTAAGATCATCTTGCCTCCTACTTTTCATTTATTTGAAATGAAAAGACTTGTATTGCTTTTTCCTTCCATTCTAATCCAATAATTTTCTTTTAAAACTCTTTATTTCTACTTTTTTAAAGTTAAATGCAGCAGAAAAAAATTGAGCCGAAAACGGAAAAACGATTTTTATCGAAATCGAATTATATTTTTAAATGCGATATAAAAATTAGTATAATTAAGGATTTTCTTTTCAATTCAAATCGCATGTAAAAGTAATTTTCTACTTAACACACAGCCAAGATATGGGTTTCCAAACTAAATTTCCTTATAATTTGGTTTTGATTTAGTGTCCTTATTCGTTATTTGCTTTATTTTCCCGTTTAAAATCATTGTTCTTTTTATCGTAATTGTTTGGTTGATTGCTGTGTCCAAATCTTCCTTAAGCAATCTAGAGAAATTGAAAATGGAAAATTTCAATTTATTTAGCAGAGAATTCAGTTATCACGTCTTTATTGCTGTTGTTCTTATGTAAATCCTCATTTTCTGAGGATTGGAATTCATAACTAACATTCTACTAATCTATTTGTCTTGTAGTGCCAATCTTCAGAACTGCCCAATACAAGGATTGCACTCAAGAGAATTAAACGAGACTGTGTCGGCGGCTGAAATTGGCGTCTTTATCTAAAATTTAAGTTAATCCACTTGAAACGCAGAAGGAAAAGACATGCAGTGTTCTTCTAATGGTTATTAGAAGAACTGTCACTTTTATAATCCCATTTTATGGAACTAAAAGAGAGTAGAAATATCCGAGAAAATGTCAGAATTTACAGACCACCAGTTACCAACGAAATCCTAATCATTGAAGACTAGTAACTTGACGTTGTGTACAAAAATGTTTGGACTAAACGGAAATCCCTGTTAAAACGAGACACTTATATTCACAAACATACGTAAGTGATTATTAATTCGAAAATATGAACAAATTACAAAGTTTACACAAAATCAGGTAATCGGTAATTTGATGATTTTATTTTATTGCCGCCAGAAAGTTTAATCCGATGCCAAAGTCGCTTATGGACATAGATTAAGTTCGTTAATATTTAGCGTTCGTTCTGGTGAGCGCTTACACTCTAGGAGGAAGTTCGAATTGTAAATGCTCCTCGAAGAGCAATCCATCCTCTTTTGAAATAATTGTATACATAAGTTGTACATTATTTACATTATTCGGACTATTGTCTTCATTTTGTTGCCATATTTATCACAAAGTTTCGGCCCTCTTCAGTTGGTTGGAATATCAAACTGAACACTTTATTTCGTTCTCTGGGTAGACTGTTTTAGTTCCATGTGTCATGTCTAATGGATGTCAGTTATCAGTTATCTCCTGATAATTCCCCTCTCCAAGTTCTCCACGGCCTTAATGAACTCATACTCTTTGGGTGCTGTCAATGGATCTAATTAACGCCTTTATTCACTGTGCCACGTGTCCTTGAGGATATCTCTGTATGAATTTCTGGGTATTATAAACCTAATATCTTGAAAAATCATTATTTTTACCAGTGTAATTTTTGCTGTTATTATTTTATGCTTTTACCAGAGCTCATATTTCTATTTTCGTTGTTATTATTGCTTATCTCTGGCAGTCCTTATTACTGGTTCCCATATTGTATTCATTTCTATGCTTGATCGGCTCAGGAGATTTTTGTGGCCTAGCATATGTGCTGATTCCTTAAGTTTGCGAATTATCCAATGATGTTATTTGTCTATGATCTATGGGTATTTACATTCAAGGAGAAAGTTCGAAATGTAAATGCTCCTCGAAGCATAATCCACCCTCTCTTGAAATAATTGTATACAGAAAGTTGTGTGAGTCGTCTCTGTCTTTTTTTTTGCCCTAGTTTATTTGTATAACCAAATTTATTAGATAGTCACAGTAGTATATTGGCAATGACCTATCTCTATTCAATTTCATTATATGTTACACTTGCAACAAGATATATTTCAAGCCATTATTACAATATTTCATATTTTGGTTAGAATTTTATTTATCACAAATCGGTTCTCATCGGATAAGAATTTTATAATCACTCAATATATGATATTTTGGAAAAACATTTGGGTTAAGAAAATATGATTAGCAATTAATATCCCTGAAAAATTTCACACTTTTTTAAAATCCTAAAAAGAAATGTATTTATCTATGTTTTAAATTGTATTTATCATCCAGAAAAGATATTTGTTATTCTGGAATTTGTAATAGATACATATTTTCCAAGGTGCATGCCATTTAATATAACTATATAACTATATTGAATTTTCCACATTTTTTTGTAATTTTGTCGTCCCTATGTATTTTGTCTTATTTACAATAATAATAATAATAATAATAATAATAATAATAATAATAATAATAATAATAATAATAAATATAATAATAATAACAATAATAATAATAATAATAAATGAAAACAGAAAGAAAAAATATTCAATAATAAAAGAAGGCAGTAAATACAAACAACATTTACATTTAGTAGATTCTGTAGTAAATCAAAACAGAAGCCAAGAACCAACTATTGCAGCAAAAGATATGAAAAAGAAAGCCAAGGATAAAGCCCTTGAACAGATGAAACAACGCTGGCAAGACAAACCTCTGCATGGCCAATATCCAGAACGTGCAAATAAACCCAATGTTGATAAAGTTAATACTCATCGATGGTTACGAGCATCTGGATTAAAGTCTGAAACTGAAGGCTTTATTCTTGCAGCGCAAGACCAGAGTCTTTTCACTAGGAATTTTTCAGGCAAATATCATACATAATAATGTGGATCCAAAATGCAGGTTCTGTGACAAATACCAAGAAACAATAGACCATCTAATCTCAGGATGTTCTATACTTGCCCCAAATGAATATAAAAATCGTCACGATAGAGTGGGGCAATACTTACACTGGACAATGTGCAAACACTTTGGAAAATGTGTAAGCAAACACTGGTATGAACATCGGCCAGCGCCGGTTACAGAAATAGAAGATGTCACCATTCTATGGGATTATACCATCCACACAGACAGAAAAATTGAAGCAAATAGGCCGGACATTATTGTCAAAAACCAGAAAGAAAAAAACTTGCCTACTAATTGATATGGCTTGTCCAGCGGATTGTAACATAGCAACCAAGGAATTTGAAAAACTATCAAAATACAAAGACCTGGAAATTGAAATAGAAAAAATGTGGAAATTGAAAACAAGAATAATACCAGTGGTAATAGGTGCACTTGGAATTATAAAAAAATGGAACAAAACAACACATTGAAAGAATCCCTGGAAACCCCAGCTTAAGAGACATACAGAAAATTGTCTTATTAAGTACAGCACACACTAAGGAGAACTTTGTCTATGTAACGCTAGCAACTTCATCGGAGATAAAAAAAAAAAAAAAAAATTAACCTGAAATGTGGCCATAACAACACACCACGACCTGCCTTAGGTCTTTCCGCAGACTTGGTAGGTAGTGTGTCCATAGCAGAAATCGAATGATGATGACGACGACAATGATAATAATAATAATACAAAAAATAATAACGTAACTCTACCAATATTTTTCAACTTTTAAAGGGGCGCGATTTCAGTAGAGAAACAAAGGAATAATTAAGTATTTGAGAATGTCAAACAACATTCTTTCTCCAAGTAATATTTTAAAAATATTATTATTAGAAATTTAAAAAAAAAATTAAACATTTTCAAATAAAATTATAATTGTAGAAATATTTTTTAACCTTCTCAAATATTTTTTTTGTTTTGGCGTTTCTTTTCTTACAAAGGATCTTAAGAAAAAATAGTCGTAATCCTCGGTCAACTCTCCAGAATAAATAAGTTAAACAAGAACTGCCTAGACACTGCGAAATGCTTTGTTAGTATTTTTTTTCTTTTCCTTTTTTTTTTTTTTTGTTAATAATTATTTTGTTTAATTATGTTAAACCAAGTTGCATCTCCTATGTCATGCGTTATGGCCGGGCATGTGATTATAAAAACAATGCAGGGCAAAAAAATTGTTTTATATTAAAAAAAAATAATAAAATTGATTCCACCACACTGCAATAAACTCATTGTCAGTCAATATTAAAAGTTGCGCAATATTCACTAATTTTTCTCAACAGTACAAAAAAAAAAATCATATTAAATAATATTATAATTGCTTTTAAAATTATCATAACCTGAATTTAATCCGCATTTAACCCACGCAACAGTCTGTCGAGAGTCAACGTCGTCGACGTAGAAATTTGATGCACACGCACGCACACGGGCGCTCGCGCACACACACACACACACACACACACACACACACACACACACACACACACACACACACACACACACACACACACACACACACACACACACACACACACACGGACGCACGCACACACACTTCACTTTTCTTCACTCTACGGAGGAATTCTTGGATTTTTTCCTATATTCTTAATTATACACACGCACACATATATATATGTATGTATGTACATATAAAGGCTGCAATATATATATATATATATATGTTGCAAATGATAAATTATCGTCTAAATTACGCAAAAATGAAAATCGTACTGATATCTCATTTTATCAATTATTTTAAACAAAATTATACAGGATTGTCTTGAAATACTAAAGAGTAAATTTATTCAATAAAATCGCCATTGGCTTTAACCATGGCTCCCAGTTAATGATACTATAATCCTTGTCTTCTGTTCATCTTTGCTGTTAAAAGTTTTGTTTGTCTCTTGCTTAGCTGCACCCCACATATATTAAACAAGGTGTTTACACTCCGGGGTGTTTATGGACAGATATAAGTGGTGATGTGGACGAAGACATTGTCTGTCAGCCAGACTGTGTTCTTCAGCTTGTGACGCATTCTTGTTGCCAGACATATGTTCTTCCAGCAGACATCCCCCTTGACCCAGGGCAGCATTACCTTCACATGGCATTTTCTGTAGGCCTCTGTGTTGAGGCTGAGACCCTGTGTGAAGTCAAATGGAGTCGGAACGTCGCCTTTACTAATGATCACTCCAAACACCTTCATAATCACCATTAGGCTCATCCAACTTTCTCCGAATCTTCTGCACTGTCCTCAGATCCATATTCAAAGACACTTAAATGTTCATGTTGGAGCTTCCAGCGCAAATGCAAAGCAGTACTGCTTGCCATTTTCAAATTTTAAGTTAATTGCGTCATGGTGCTCTTATTCTCATAGATGGTGCCCAACCGACCCTTCTATACTGTACAGTCGAGTAAATAAAAAAAAACAAAAAACAATAAAGCCGCATGCAAATACTACAAAATATAAAATGGTGCACACATACATACTCATAATCTCACACACGTAAGCACGTGCACTCACACACATACTTATACACACACAAACACACACACACACACACACACATATATATATATATATATATATATATATATATATATATATATATATATGTGTGTGTGTGTATATTCTCTCTAGCTTTAATTCGGTAGCAAACGTCTTTTGTTCCCGAAGCAATGGTAGATAACTAAAGATAAACATGAATAGCGAATGTCAATGGGGTTTTATTCTCGAAATGTTGACAGTAAATTAAGTTTACTCGGTTTCAGACGAAACACAATGTAATTATCTTAAGTTAATTCGCCTGTCTCACGGGAATCTTATTTTCTTTATCAAAGCATTTTTTTCCAGATTTTTCTTGAATTTACTGATGAACGCACCTCCATTTTTTTTAAAACTCTTGAAGTGCACCTTTGCACGTCTTTTCTTTTTCTCATGCTTAAAAAAAAAAAAAAAAATAGATTTTCGAAGAATAAAACTTTTTTATCGTTTATTCTTTTCTCTTACGTTTTTTCTGCATTTCCTACATACATTTTAAAATGTAGTTTTAAATTCTCTTCGCTCGTTTTCGCATAGTCAGGTTTCTGGCTAAAACAAATCACATTACTTAGAAGTTAAAAAAAACACTTAGTATTGGTATGGAAGAAACATCATATCTGTTTAAAACATATCTAAATATTTCATAGTTATGTATCTCATTGTTTGAATTCACATTATATTTCTGTGTTCACTTCAAAAAAAATTCATACCCAGTTTTTCGTTCATAATAATCTATGTGATTTAAAAGGATCAATACGTTTCATAAGTAAATGGTCTGTGATAGTAATGTTAACAATTAAGTATACATATTTTCTAAGCATACCTTAGATGTGACACATTGCCGAAAGTATGAGGTATCTAATGAGGATCGAACTCACTTTTCAGTCGTAAATGATCTAGAGAGACAAGCTTCTACTCATTACATAACGCCAAGGAACCCATGGTAACAATTAAGTATATATATAGATGTGAGCTCAATGTACTTATATTTATCTGCCATCAAACAAAACTTTTTATTTTTATTAATTCAAAAGAACAGAAGTATATCATTAACACATTCCGAGGTGTTAAAGAGTAAATAACTCTTAAAAGTAATTTCATACGGTTGCAAAAAACAGTTATATGTTCATTGTGGCTCGATGATTCGTACGTCAACCGTGTCACACATTCACTTAAAACCTTACGTGAAACTCACATGTATAGTCGCCTTCATTAGAGGCTGTAAAAACATCACTTCCGGAAGTATCCATCTCCTCCGTCAAATTGAAACTTTACGAGATTCGGATCCGACCAGTATCATTACTATTGCCACCATATCGGTGCTAGATCTATTCAATCCCCATTTCCAAGATTATAACAGAATTCAAATTCATTTAAGCGGTCTTGCGAGTGTCATTGCTTTCTACTCGGCGACATCTTTCCTGCAGGCACAACGTTAAAATATTTCGTTGATGTACCATTTCCAATTAAATTTCATGCAGAATTTAGATTTATTACTTTCAAATGGGTTTTGCTCCGAAAGGACAAGTAAACAATTTTAATAAATCTGCACTTATTCGATAGAGAATATGGTTAAACCTGTGTTATTGTATTTAGTAATAGTGGCTTTAATCCCTGAATAAGTTAGCGAAATCCTGTTACAACATGAAAATAAAAGTATTAACAACAAGATTAAAATATCACAATAATCAACAGATATGGCATATTAGACAAACATTTGGCACCAGAGGATAGCCAAAAAGTTGTGCCAGTAATCACGATGAATATATAAGTTTGTATATACATTGGCAATTTTCTCTTCGAAAACGAAATACAAGTATGCTATTTGTTTTTATATATGGACCTCAATAAATAAAGAAGAAAAAAAAGCTTGATGTCTTATTGATTTTAATAATCAGCATTTAATTAATTCAGTATATAAAAAAAATAAGTCTATTAAATCCTACCTCATTAACTTTACAAGAGTTGGATCCGACCAGTATCATTATTATTGCCACCATATCGGTGATAGATCTATGCAATCCCCAATTCCAAGATATAACAGAATTGAAGCTCATTTAAGATGTCTTGCGAGAGCCTTTGCTTTCTACTAGGCGTCTTCTTTCATGTAGATACAACGTTAATGTCTTTCGTTGATGTACCATTGCAAATGACCAGAAAAGTACCAATCGTTAATTCCACCAGTTAAGACGTTTACTGACAGGACACGCCACGCTACTTCCAAAGACTTGATAGTGCCTTAGTTCCACCGTGTTCCAAATTTACGATGGGAGTTCCAGTCTTTATGTAAAAGACTACCACTTCAGTGCTTCCTTGAACACTTATATCTTCAAGTAGTGACTCAATGACGGACTGATGGATCCTCAAAATCCAAACTTCGTAACATCTTAACTTCCATTATATTGTACTGGTTATTCCCCTTTCTACGGTAAAGCTTTATTAAGTGGCTCTATAACTATGTATTCGGTGATATTTATTACAGCATTGAATATTTCAAATATCTTCCAAAAAAGACAATAAAATGTATCTTATGGAAAAATATACTCATTTAAGTTCTGTTGTTTTAGAAGGGACTCATTCAATAATGTGCCCTTATAAAAACACATTTTTATACGTCTGCTGCTATTCTAACTACTATTACTCACATAATCAATGAGGTAATGGACAACTAATGCATCACAACGACCGCACGAGATATTTCAAAGACTTTTGACAAGGTGTAGCATAAAGTTATACAGCACAAGCTCTCTAATTATATAGTCACAGGGAACATCTTCTCAGTTATAAAGTCATTTTTAATTGGTTTCTGTTATAGTGTCCTATCTACATTAGAATGAACTCTTCCTCATTCATAAATACTAACCTGCGAGACTTCCTAAGTGAGACAGTCTGAACGTAGTCTCTTACTATGTGCAACTTCTGGCGAAATCTCTGCTTTGGAAGAGAGGAACCCGGACGAAGCTATGCCGAAGGGCAAAGTTTCGTCCGAGGAGGAAGACAGACCTAAACCTGTTTATGCGTGTTCTGTGGGGATATTTTTGGCCGAACCTAGGGGCTCGGAGAACCCATGGTAAACTGGGAATTGTGCCACATACATCCTGCGTGGGGTGACTGTTAAATATAGAGGCAGTCGTGACAGTTTGGATGGACACTTCTATCTGCTGACTAATAACATTCTTATTTCATATGCATGTTCTGTTAATTTGAGAACCGCGACGTGGTGTAATGGTTAGAAAGCTTGTATTGCTAAATCAATTACGACTGAGTAGTGAATTCTATCCACACTGGGTGCTCATACTTTCGGCCTTGTGCCACATCAAAGCCGGGCTTAAAAAATCACTATATGTTCTGTTATTTCAATACACTTGTTTAATCTACCTTCTTTTCGTGTCTTTCTTTCTGTCCCCCAACAGGCCACGATAGTTTCTGTAAGTGAAGTTGCTAACATCCAGTCCTCTGAGGACCAAGTGATCAACGCTGGCCTCTTCCATGCTTCCTCTGTCTAAACCTCTTCCTACGTTTCATGAATGTTCTGCCGATGAGTATTCTCCGATCATTTGTGAAAATCTATGCTGATGACACATCGATATATTGATATATGCTCCTCCAAATCTCAAGATGATTGAGGTTGGCAGCTGCTTTCTTCTCTGCTCTAACTTTAACAGCTCAGTAGGGGAAAAATGTCTGGTCTCGCCCAGTGTCTCGAAAATCAAACGTGACGTTCAATCATCACCAAACGGATTCAGAACACCCACTGGTCACGATTTAAGGGTATTCTCTCCGGGAAGTCTCGTATCATAAGCACATTTTGGGATTTAAACGCACGGCTAAAGATCCTGGAAAAATGGGCAGTTTTCTTTAGAGCTCCAGTAAGTACTTGATCCTCCTGTTACCGTCTAACTTTATAAAAGCTCGATCAGACAGTAAATGGAATCCTTCTGGCATATGCAAAGGAGCTACCCACACTTCACTTTCAAATCACGATGGAGTCCAAAAGTGTTTCAGCGTCCTTGTAGGTGACGAAACATTTTCTATTCTGCAATCTTTTTCTACCAGATGAAACGTCGCATGCCTCTCGATTCTTCATCGCTATTTCCCAGAAAAATGTTCAGATGAACTACGTTTTTTTTTTTTACGGCTAAATCTCACCATTCCATAGACATTAATTACGTACATATGTCTTTGGTGTCCTGTAAGTTTTACACAAGCAGCTACTTCCCACGAAGTTTACTGAAATCCCAATAAGATGCTTTCCCGATCATTACAGTCTTAATCTATTCATGTCTAGGTTTAAACGCTATCTTCCCCATATATCCAAATAAATTCTGCATCTTATTCTGTAACCTTCTACCTCGAGTGATTCTTGGGGCTTATACAAGGTTAACTTCATTGTAAAAAGAAAGAAATATATTGTAATCGATTTTAATGTTGTCTTGCTATCTTATACGCTAGAATATGTGGCCTCAAACTTATTTGTAAGACGTTTGATCATTGTAGTGAGTGAAATGGGTGTTTGTGGACCGCTGTCTTTTTTTACAATTGGGCTGCGTCAATAGTGTCCCAAAGTTCATTTTTACTACCTTCTTCAGGCCATCCTAATAAATTTGCCCAGTTCCTGTCTCTTGCAGATTATCTAATTAAATATCGTTTCCCTCTGAGAAATGTTTATTTGTGTTGTGTTAAACAGCACAAAATATACAGTCAAAATTGATTCTCTTATTGACCTTAGTATCGTAGATTTACTTAATTATCGTTAATATAGAAGGAGAACATGAGTGAATGTCTGTGTGTGTGTGTGCGCGCGTGTGTGATGGAGAGAGTTGGCAGGATGTAGAGGAAGGGAGAGAAACAGAGAGGGAGATTTATTGATTTTTTTTCGCTCACACGTTCGTAGTATTTTCAGGTCCGCGTTTTTGCTGAGAAGAAAATTCCTTCATAAAGAATTCCCTCATCTTCTCCTTAATTGACCTGTAATTAAGTCCAACAATTCAAGGACGAATAAATAGTCACTCAGGTCCACTATATCTAATTTGATAAATGAAAACGCTTTTCTTAATTTCCTTACGTTATATTTTTGTGATAATCAACGCTAGTCCCGTATCGGCACGCACAATCTTTATCCAATATGCTACTTAAATCCGATCATACACAGATTCTGTCAAATCACTCAGTCCTGTTTTGTGACCGGGAATTATTGTGTTCATCTCTCTAGCATGCATTTATATATGTTGTTTCAGGTGAGCTTTATCGCACGTTGGTAAATATGCTGAAGTCCAATATATCAGGGTTTTATGTACATTATTTTATCGTTTAGAAGTGTCTACGCGGCATTGTGGGTAACGAATTATTTTCTACCCTACAACACAATTCCGAATCGTTGTTACCCTCTTGCTGCTATATTGCTACTTCCATGATATGTGTTCATGTCAGATACATTTCTTCGAGCAACCAACCTTGATTTTAAAAGCCGGACCCATCATACCATGTATACAATATTTAATTATTCCCATTCTATTAATCTCCGTAAAGTACGAAGTTACATTTTTGTCAGCTTCTTCCAAGAACTGCTGTTTTGTGGACAATTCTAAGGGTAGGATGTTTTCGCATCCACTGTTAAATGTAGCCGTCTCTTCTACACCAATAGCTTCATGCCTCGCACCTCTCGCCTGTGGAACTCCCTCCCCTTTTACTGTTTCCCTTATAGCTATGATCTCCAACTATTCAAAAGTAATGTCAATCGACGTCTCCAGATGCCTGGATCTATCCCCTATCCTTCTCTTCATCATTTCCTCTATCACTCCTATTTGCTCTCGCTCCAAATCTCTGTAACCCCATGCGTGCTAGTGGCTTCCTGCTTTGCTTGGGGCGAAATGCTTAAAAAAAATTACATTCTTCATGTATTGGGTTAAACGTTATCTTTCCAGAATATAGCCATAAACTTCACATCATTCCCTTTTGTTGCGCTCATAAAGCACCACACAGTAGCACTCTATCATGAGTGGCTCTTGGGACTTGTATTTAGTGAATATTAGTCTAATAAAATTGGGCAAAATTAAATATATTTTTATGAATGGCATATTTATTTTGATTATTCTAGATTATAATTATAAATAAAATTATTTAGATTAGTTTTCTTTAGATTTGAAGAGTTTTCATTTTGGATACAGTCACAAAACTGAAAAACAGACTTCAATAGTAAAATTCTTATCAATACGTACATTGATAATTGTTACCCAAATATAATTGCATTAAGCTTGATCTGACACAAAATTTAAATAGATGAATTCTAAACACAATCGACGTAAGGCAAACAGAACCAGTACTATGATTGATCATTACTCGTTGCTCCAGTTTCGGCCTTGTGCCACATCTAAGATATACTCAGAAAATCCATATATTTAGGTTATATCGATATGGTGTAATGGTTAGCAAGTTTGTATCTCTAGATAAATTAATTGTGAGTTTTTTACACACTGTATGCTCCATACCTTTGGCCTTGTGCCATATCTAAGCTAAACTTAGGAAATCGCCTATTCATTTATTTGCCACAAATACGCTACGCTTTGTAAAAAACGATATACAATTGATTTTATTTTCATTGATTTTTATATTCATGTAATTTTAGTATTTGATTACGGTAAATTAATTGTGCATTTGTTTCGATTTAAATCTGAGTTTTATGTTTCTTATTATGATTAATTTTCTGTAAAATATTTTCGTTACCAATAATGTGATTCCGAAAGGCATTATTTGTTTATTTAATATTAGACAAGAACAAAGACTTTTTTTTTAAATACTGAGGTCGTTAACTTTTCCTCGGTTGCTATTTTTCCTGATAGCTTTCTCATGCCGATAAGGGCATTCGCTTTGCTCATTAATGAAGTAGGATTTAATACACTTATTTTTTTGTATACTGAATTAATTAAATGCTGATTATTAAAATCAATAAGACATCAGGAATGTTTTCATCTTTTTTTTATTGAAGTCCATATATAAAAAAACAAATAGCATACTTGTATTTCGTTTTTGAAGAGAAAAAATTGCCAATGTATATACAAACTTATATTCATCGTCATCACAGGCAGAACGTTTTGTCTATCTTCTGGTGTCAACTGTTTGTCTAACATGTCATATCTGTTGATTATTGTGATATTTTAATCCGGTTGTTAATACTTTTATTTTCATGTTGTAACAGGATTTCGCTAACTTATCCAGGGATTAAAGTCACTATTACTAAATGCAATAACACAGGTTTAACCATATTCTCTATCGAATATATGCAGATTTATTTAAATTGTTTACTTGTCCTTTCGGAGCAAAACCCATTTGAAAATAATAAATCTAAATTCTCCATGAAATTTAATTGGAAATGGTACATCAACGAAATATTTTAACGTTGTGTCTGCAGGAAAGATGTCGCCGAGTAGAAAGCAACGACACGCGCAAGACCGCTTAAATGAATTTGAATTCTGTTATAATCTTGGAAATGGGGATTGAATAGATCTAGCACCGATATGGTGGCAATAGTAATGACACTGGTCGGATCCGAATCTCGTAAAGTTTCAATTTGACGGAGGAGATGGATACTTCCGGAAGTGATGTTTTTACAGCCTCTAATGAAGGCGACTATACATGTGAGTTTCACGTATTGTTTTGAGTGAGCGTGGGACACGGTTGACGTACGATGCATCGAGCCACAATGAACGTATAACTGTTCTTTGCAACCGTATAAAATTACTTTTAAGAGTTATTTACACTTTAACACCTCGGAAAGTGTCATTGATATACTTCTGTTCTTTTGAATTAATAAAAAGAAAGCATTCTGTTTGATGGCAGATAAATATACGTACATTGAGCTTATTTCTCTAGATCATTTACGACTGAAAGGTGAGATCGATCCTCATTAGATACCCCATACTTTCGGCATTGTGTCACATCTAAGCTGATTTGAGTGAGGAGATGGATACTTACGTAATTGAAATTTAATGAGTAATTACCGAAAGTAATGTATTTTTTTAATCTTCTAAAAGACTACGTCACAAATAATCTGTTCATAGTATACATAACGTTCATTTAAAGAATATAAATGTTGCTTCATGTTTTCTTCAATTGTGACTAAACTGCAATATTTCCTGTTTTATTAGTAGTTCTTACATAACATAAAAATGAAACAGATTTTTCTTCATTACTATTAATATTTCTCTATTTTGAATATACTGTTTAGATTTTGTAAAAATTCTAATCGCATTAGGCTTTCTTTTTGATGAGCCGATTTCTTGGTTCAAGTCGACAAGAACAGTAATCAGGAAATCCGGGAACATGAAAGTTGCCAGTTGAGGAATAGAAATTGTTTCGTCATAGATGACATGAATCTACACGAATTTCCTGCCGTCCTCGGTATGATGATATCCGTGTCCTGGGCAGAAGATAAATTACATCTAACAGTAAGGCCTCTGATCGGGAGGATTTGACGAGCGTGGAACAACTTCTTAATTGTTGATATTCCCAGCTCCACCATGACCAGGGGTGGTAGCGTATTTTAGGGTCTCTGCTATGGGCAAATAGTTACTATCAAACGGGGTGTCAAAATACTATGAAAGTGTAAAAAATAGGATTTAATACCAGCAATATATATTTTTGTAAAAAAATTACCAGCAATACATTTTTGAAAAAAAAATTATTACCAGCAATAGTTTTAAAAAAATGCCATCAATAAGTATTTGAAATAAGAAATATTACCAGCAATACATTTTTGGAAAAGAAATATTACCAGCGACAGTTTTAAAAAATGCCATCAATAAGTATTGGAAATGAGAAATATTACCAGCAACACATTTTTGGAAAAGAAATATTACCAGAAATAGTTTTAAAAAAATGCCATCAATAAGTATTTGAAATAAGAAATATTACCAGCACTACATTTTTGGAAAAGAAGTATTACCAGCGATATTATTAAAAAATGCCATCAATAAGTATTGGAAATGAGAAATATTACCAGCAACACATTTTTAGAAAAGAAATATTACCAGCAATAGATTTTTGAAAAAAAAATTATTACCAGCAATAGTTTTAAAAAAATGCCATCAATAAGTATTTGAAATAAGAAATATTACCATCAATACATATTTCGAAAAGAAATATTACCAGAGATATTGTTAAAAAATGCCATCAATAAGTATTTGAAAAAAGAAATATTACCAGCAATATATTTTTGGAAAAGAAATATCACCAGCAATAGTTTTAAAAAAATGCCATCAATAAGTATTTGAAATAAGAAATATTACCAGCAATACATTTTTGAAGAAAAAATATTAGCAACAATACATTTTTGAGAAAAATATTACTAAAAATAAAAATCATGTCGGCATTAAATAACCCACTGATGTTGATACGCTGTAAAACAAAACAAACCTAACCGAATTCTCGATGCTGTTTGACGAGAAGCGAGAGCAATATTCTGGCATATTTCACTTGCGATCAGTGACAATACCACCACCACAAGCAACGTTAAGAACATTTAGGTGTGACTGGGTGTCAATCTGAGGACAGAACAGAGTATTCGGAAAGAGTTGAATGAGTCTAATGGTGATTACAAACGAACGGCATCTCGGAAAACTCACTCATCGTTCTCTTAAAAAATGAATTCCGGAATTTTTGGTTGAGGGCGTCAGACTCAATACAGAGGCCTACATCAAGGGCGTTAAGGAAGTAGTGCTGCCTTGGTTAAGAGGGTGGCTGATGGATGGCTTTGTGTCTGGCAACCGCAATTTGCAACATGCCAAACGAGCAGGAGAACCAAGTCATGTCTGTCAGAAAATGTATTCGACTATATCACCCCCTAGAGACCAACAGATCTTCCTGTAACACCAAAGATGAACTGAAGCCAAGGATTATGACAGCTTTAACCTCCAAAAGAGATGTAAGAGATTCCAAATTTGTATGGAGGTTGTGGGTGAAGACAAATAAATTTACTCTTTCGTATTTCAAGATATTTTATGTAATATTGGTAAATATATCTATTAAAATGAAATGTCAGTGTTAGATATGCTTGGATGAAAAAAGTAGGTATAGCTCTATTTTTTAAAAATCCTTTCAAATTTAAGGACAATTTCTTAAATGTTGCTAATAATTTCTGCTCAAACATTAACCAACCGAAATTGAAAATTAACAAAATCAACAGAGCTAACAACGCGGAACAACTCAACGTAAAATCTCCCAAATAAATTGGTGACTACAAACTAAAATATGTGTGGAACTATAAATATGAATAAACCTACCTTTCCTTTTCTTTCCTGTGTCAAATCCCTTCTCGAGTTTATCAATTAACAAAAATTATTAACCAAGTCATTATACCATAAATACCTCGTAAATACGGTATTAAATCAACTCACGAACCAATCCAAATCTTAAAAACGGTAAAACCTAATAGTGAAACGATAGCTTCACTTGATGTCGAAAGTATATTTACCAATGTCCCTGTCAGAGAAACGATAGATATAACAATAATTATAATTTCCCTCCATTAAAAATTAATCTTAACATATTAAGGAAACTACGCTTGATTTTTAGTTTTAGATTCCCTTCGATGACAATCAAATAATATCTATGTACAACGTGATGGCCTTCCCATGGATTCAGCTCTGGAACATTATTTATTAAATTCTACATGGTTAACCTTGAAAATAAAATATTTAATAGCACAAACATCCATCTACCTAAGATATTTTAAAACCATAGATAAAACACATGAACTAGATAACACTTTACAAAAAACTCCTTTCTTAAATTCACATATGGACATAACAATAATAAAATTCCTTTTATTGATATACTGACAGACACCAGTAATAATATACTTACTGCCTCCAAATATAAAAACTAGCTAGCATAAACCCATGCATTCTTAATTATAGAAGTTATTGTCATATCTATTGCAAAACATCGATTATACAAAATTTAATAAACCGTGCAAAAGTTAGCTTTTCCACGAAAAAGATTTTCTACACAAATTAAAAAAATAAAACATTAAAGAACTCTGAATAATAACAACTTTCTTAATTACATTTTTGATGAACAAATTGGACGAGCTATTAGAAATATTAACATAAAAAAGAACAAAACAATTCCTCAACTAACCGTGAACATATAAAAACTACTATATTAAACCAAATACAACAACTACAAACAAGATGAAAAAATCCTACAAAAAGAAAAAAAAACAACTAATTATATACTATGATAAACTTAAAATGCCTCAATACCCCCCCAGTCACCTAACGTTTGGCAAAAGCACAACATTATATATGGATGTAAATGTCGTTTGGGGGATTTTATCTCTGGAAAAAAAGTATATTTGTTGGTTTCACAACAACAACGGGAGTGTGACACTTCACAACGTTAGACCCAATTTCCATAGCAAAACATTTAAAGGAACATTCCTGTCTACATTCAAATTATAGAGAAATATTAATAGATAATTCATTTATAGTCCACCATAAAAATAAAAACAAAAATGTTCAATTATTGCAGCCCTCTATATATTAATGTTATATTAAATAAGATTAATTATGCCTATAGGAACAATATTTCAAAATGTCTATAACGGCAAGGTTTAAAATAAATAAATTGCATTTTTTTTAAATTCAGTAATGAGAGAAAATACGCAAATAATTATTAAAATACACAAATTGTATTTTTCAACATACGTCACTTGATAACGTTAACTTTTGAATCTCTAGAGCGTGTACAATGCGCAATTATAAAAACAAAATCACAACTATCTATTAAATTAGTTTCTGTCTTTTTAATTAACCAATGAAGATGACCTTGTTTGAGATTGAAAGTATTTTGGAAAATAAAAAAGTATGAGCAAAACAATGGCATCTTTATTAATGAGTTTAATGACAAAATTAAGAAATTGATCTGTAAATTTGAAATGATTAAAATGGATATAAAAGACGTAATAAATTTAGATGATTCAAGCACACACACACACAAGCGCGCGCACACACACACACAAAAGCGCGCGCTCACACACATGATATGATATTTTATTATTTGATATTACAACAAAAATATGTTAAAATCACTACAAAAGCTTTTTTGATTCAGCTCATGATTTATGTTCCTTAGTTGACGATTTTTTTAATTAAATGTTACAGACAGTCAAATTATACCCCATTTGTTCTTATTCCATACCATGATATATATATATATATATATATATATATATATATATATATATATATATATATATATATATATATATATATATATATATATATATAATAGAAATCCAAATCATTCGAATAATTATTTCTGACAACGAATTTGTTGGCTTTGTCAACTCAAAGTGTGAATAAATAAAATAGGAACTTAGAAATTTAAACATTTCAAATATAAAAGAAGAAGTAGAGGAGAAGGAGAAAAAAGAATGAAAAATAAAAAGAGAAAAGGAAATAGAGAAAGAAGGACAGAAATGAAAAATGGGAGGTAGCTGATAAAATATAGACATTGAGTTTAACAAAATCCCAATATCATGAGAGGGTAGTTTGAAGTGTCTGGTTCAAAGGGCCGATAAAATAACCATGACGTAGACTTTAAAATATGAACCAAATTTCAAAATTAAAGACACGTGTTCAAATAATTTTAAAAATTAAAATAGAAAATATTAAATTTTAGTTCTAAGTCAACAAACAAAAATATATTATCCAATTATTAAAAAAAAATCCTATGCTAACAAAAAATAAGAAAAATAATAGTTTATATAAAGAAAAATGCTTTAAAATATTTGATATTTTTGACAATATATAAAAAATATATGTAAAAAAACGGTAAGATCTAAAATAAAAAAGGAAGAATTAAACATATATAATACAAATAATAAAAAATAAATAATAAAAATAATTATAAAATATATACCAAAAAGTATTTAGAAAAAGAATTTTAATAGAGCAAGATGAAAAAAAATAAGAAAAGTATTGAGGTTAAAGTTAATAAAGGATATAAAACAATAAAGATTCAAAAGTGATAGAAATATGTACATAAAAATATTGACAATAAAATTTGCGAATATAAAATATCATAATAAGGAAAAATATGAGAAAACAATTTTTTAAAACTTATACAATTTAAAAAATATATATAAAACACAGACAAAAAACACTAAATACCTGTAATTTAATTCGGTGGAAAGTTATCAGATAGCATTAAATTGGAGTAGAAATAACGATATATGTGTTAGATGATAACAGGTGAAGCAAGATCAGTAATATTATGGATCAGTTTAAACCTTCTTCTGTGACAAAAACGGTCAAGATCCATATCTTAGACAACGTCATAGGGAGAGAGAGGAAGATACCGAGGTGTCAAAAGCTCGCAAAAGAATTACCAGGTAAAATAAGCAGATACAACTTATTCGATGTAGGGCGATGAAGTGATTCGTTTACAAAGGAAGTCACAAATACCATAAATAACCACGACTATTACCCATGAGGCATTTGAGCGCATACTACTTCCAGCCAGTAAGTAATACTACATGACACTCTTCCTTGTTATAAATAAAGTTACTTATTATAAATAACTATATTTTAAACATTACCGATATGTTTACATATATTTTACTGTAAAAACATATATATTTGTCTAAAGAAGCCAACACAATCACATGTAGAAATATATTTTGATATTTTACCATATCAACAGAACACTGTTACCTTAACAAATAACATATATGTAACTGAGCTGTAGTAGTTTGTAATTATTCAGGAATATGCAACCAGCCAACGATTTATTTTGAATCACCTTCTAATCAAACTTTGTGTTGTAGGTCAAACAGTACATCACCCAAAATTAAAAATGTTCCCTCTGCAAATTTTGTACTTTTGACCTATTTGACTTACAAATGTAAATAAACATTTTTTTTCCTGAAATTGAAAGAAATATCTTTACACACTATGTATAAATAAGTACATGACAAGAAACGTATATATACTTTAAAAATAATATAAAATCCTCCAGTTTCTTTTTAGAAACTTGATTTCAAGTTTACATGTGAAAAATTTATAATATCATCACTGTTTTAAAACGGGATGAAAAACATTCTATAAGTTTTGTCAAACATAAAATGATTCCTATAGCTTTATTCGCAATGTTCCACAGAGGTGTTGAGATGTCAGTCTGTTAGGTGCCATGCGTAATGCATGTATGGCGATCGTGTATCTTTCGTTACATAACTGACGAAGAAGATTTTTCCCGCAGTAAGTTGCCATTTCTTTCTGCAGTAGACCTGTTGCCATCCAAGTCTGTAGAACCCGGTCTCTCATTCTATTTACACATAGCTGGAGAAAAGAGGATCCATACCTTTCTCAAGGTTATTAGCACGTAAGTGAATGTAATGGATTCGAGTGTAAGTCGAACTCGGCTCTCCGATTCCTCAGTTCTAGCCGCTATCCATTACTCCGCCGGGCATCATGAGTTAAAATCTAATTGTATCCACTGCGTGACCTTTTAACGGTTTTTAAACTTTAGACAAAAGGCTATGCAGGTGTCACATAATGTGAAAGGTAAAGCCTCTGTCTCCAATAAAAGGTTATTAGATTCAGCTTCGCAAGAGGATATTTTCTTTAATTTCATAAATATCCCCCTTGCTTCTATAGTATCATAAATATATTTAAATATGGAATTTCGCCTATACCAGTCATTCGCTGTTCAGAATTTCTTAATATGCTTTGAAACAGTATTACTGTATAAAAATGTATTAAGGCAATGATAACAACAACACGCTGAAATTCCTGTGGTCACTGAATGTATATGAAAACAATTTATAAAACATACCTAAAACCTAAGAAATCAGACTAGCATTTGTGCTGTTATTAAAAGGAAGGATGAAACTATTTCTTTTATAAAATTATATTTTATTCTTTTTAGAACCTTGAAAATTTTGATTAAAGATTGTAATTCTGGCGTCCAAACGGGACCATAAATTATTATGGAAAATTTGGTTGATAATTTGCGGAAAATCAGATTTGGGAATTCTTGCAAAAATCAGCAAATTGTCGGAATTTTAATGAAGCATTCCAAACTTATTCAGCAATGAATGTAATCAGTTATTGAAATCTTTTTTTAGAATGTGTTTATAGAATAATTTTAATCAACAACGCCACTCATCTAACTTTTAGGAATTTCCGAGAATTTCTTTTGCATCACATAATGTTTGTATTTGTTATAAAGATATATGTTCCTGGAGAATTTCAATCATTAGTATTTTTTTGGCAGACAGGACCCCAGATATAAAATCATGTTCTGAATCGTAAAATAAGAATCATGGAATAAAGGTACATCTTATATTAGAAAAGCTTTAAATTTATTTTAGGAATAAAACGTATTAAGATCACTATTGTCGTAAGAAAAAACAATTCGATTAATAATAATTTTTACAATAATTATTTTCATTTTTTTAAAAAATTGACTCAGCTTAATTAATATGCCCTGTATAAATAACCAGATCTAAAGTTTTATTATTGTTTTAATTCAAATTGTGTATACAAAATTAAAAGGAACACATTACTAAGATTCATGGAACTACAGTATTTAAAAATAAGTTTGTTTTTAGTTCATGTATAAAATGTTGTATCAATTAAATACGTGCGTCCATTATCATAAAATAAGAGAAGTTCTAATAATGAATTTTGCATTTATTGCAACTTTTCTAAAAGTCCCACAACAAACGTCTTCATGAATGAGGCTATAAAGCTACATGATCTAAAATTCATTCTAATATTATATTAAAATATTTATTAATTTTTTAAGATTACTTGGTAGTTTAAAATACCTAAATAAAGGTTTCTACGTTGTATTTTCAAGGAATATTTCCAATTCCCTTCCCTATTTAAATTTCCCAAATAACAAACTGCCAATATATCACTCAACACTACGGAAAAACAAACGCTACATGTTAAAATATTTTTATATCACAAACGA
The DNA here is from genome assembly GCA_903632075.3 of Acanthosepion pharaonis. NCBI lineage: Eukaryota > Metazoa > Mollusca > Cephalopoda > Sepiida > Sepiidae > Acanthosepion > Acanthosepion pharaonis. Next base: position 1,894,327 of record CAHIKZ030005568.1, read on the forward strand.
AAAGTATGTAATATTTGTTTCGTTTTGTATTACATTAATTTACCTAACCTTGTTAAAACAAAAATCTTTTCAGAAAAGTACATGTTGTCTTCAAAGATCTATCATTACGGACGAATTTATAGATTTTTCCGATAAGGAGAAAAAAAAGATTCCGATCAAGTTAAATTCAGTTTAAAATATACCCAAAATTGACATATTTTTATAGTCTAATAACTTAGCCAATGATCGCTCAAATGATCTCACATTTTAACAAAATGAAAAATGATGTTTAAGAAATAATTAACTTGGATATTCGAATTTATTTCAGTTAGAATCTACCAGGAAGTTGGATGGGCCGTGTCAGAGATAATGTTAATGTGCTGTTGAAATGTAACCTGTGATTAGTTTTTCTACGGAGATTAGTAAAATGATAGGTCTATATCGCCCTCTTCCTACCAAGCTTAAAGTAACTTCAGTAAAGAATCCCCGAGGCGCCTAATAATGTTACGCAAAATATGCTAGCGCGTGTTTGGCAGGAGCTGGACTATTGATATGATTTGTGTCGTGCCACAGTCTGTGCGTGTATATGTGAAGTTTTGCGAAATCCGTTACAAAATCTACATCAATATGAATATCATGTTCATGAATACATCCTTTACTGTTCAACATGAAGTGTATTAATTCCGTTTCACTGGGACATGTAGTTACTCATATAGTCACATTTAAAATAATGTCCCTTTTTGGGAGAAAATATCTAGTTTTTTTTTTTTTTTTTTTTTTTTTTTTTTCATTGAGAATATTACGTTTGTATTAGCTTGGAAGTAGAACTATAATGACGGTTTCCAGAAAGGTTAACATTTTAATGCATTTTAAACTTAGGTATGATATTTTGGAGCAATGTGCCTAAACAAAAGTATTGTAAGCCCAGTGTTTAGATTTATGGATATAGTTGTAAATCAAAAACAAAACATGTCGAGCTGGAGAGAAAACAGTAGTCACGTAAATCCCATTTCTTTAATTTTCCTTTTTCCTCACTTTCACTTACACTTTTGATTAAGCCCTTACATCTTAATGGTATTAACAGCTTGCTTTGAATTAAATGATGAAATAAAAAAAAAAACAAAAAAAAACATGGACACCTAAAAATCCGCCATTATCTATGTAATAAGAACATACAAACGCAAGTATGTATTAGCTGTCGAGGTCACCCGTGAGGATTTTTATATATTGTTTTAATGTTTCTTTATGATCTGAACATGTGTATAAATATAAATATTACTTCCTACTGAATATATTTGTATTTATTCATATAATTTGTTCACATTTCCTGGTGCATCTTACACAGATTTTCGTCTGACATTTTAATTTCATGGAACAGTCATTCCAAGATGTATATTCATCCCACCATGGGTTAGTTGGTATCACGGGAAAGGCCGAATAACGAGGAAGAGGGCACATTGTTTATAGCAAGTATATATTTAAACACATTAAAAGGAAAACGCTGCATAATTGTGATTTTTTGTGTTATTTTTATGTGGCATTACGTTAAGAAGTTTACACGTTTTTTCTATGATTAATAATTTATTTAAACTTTAAAGTATTTCTTTTCGAAAGATCTATACCAGACAGTGATATCCAAAACACATTTAATATAGAAGGTGGGATAGATAAATTATCGTCTAATTTACGCTAAAAGTGATAATAAAACGGACATCTTATTTTAATAGCTATAATAAGCAAAATCACACAAAAAATATCTCGAAATAATAAAGAGTAATTTTATTCAACAAAATCTCCACTGGCTTCAACCACGAGCTCCAGTCAATTTTAGAATCTCCAGCATCTTTTCTGGACGGTCTCCGTGTTTAAGTTGGTGAATGCTGTCATGATCCTGCAGTTACAAGGGGTTTTCTTGACCTCTCGCAAAATCGAGCCTCACACGTAATAATCAGGATGATTGTAGTTTTGGGAGTTAGGTGGTCAGATGTAGCGGGTGATGTTGTCGCAGAAATTGTCTGACAGCAAGAACTGTGTTCTCTTGCTTGTGTGGCATGGTGCAGAGTCGTTTTGCCAGATATATGGGCTTCCAACAGTTATCGTTTGAGACCCTCAACAACAAATTCAGGAGTTCTTTTTTATCAGAAAATCCCGATGAGTTTACCGAGCTGACGTATCCTCATAATCACCTTCATACTCACCAAAGACATTTCTAATCCACCAAATAGCAAGGTATTGACGGGATATATCATCCATTCGAATAAACTGCACTGTCCTCAAATTAACACCTAAACAAACTGAAATGAAACAGATGGTTCCAATTTTTTTTTTTTTTTCGTTTCATTTCATTGTTGGAAGTGCTATCTGATGATCCGGCGTCGTTTTAAAAGGACTCTGGTGAAATAAATCTTTTGTAATGGTACCTTAACGTGGTCTGTTTTTATTTTAAATATTAGCTCTGGTTTTACATTGAGCTCTCAGGATTTCATCCTTCTTGGGATTGCCCATACGGATTACCAACTTATATATATATATATATATATATATATATATATATAGATAGATAGATAGATAGATAGATAGATAGATAGATATGAGCAACCAGTTATTTTTTTTAATTTTTTGTAAATTTGAAAGATTATTGACACGGCTAAACAACGGCAAAAGCAACATGGAAACGAGTGAATAGCGTTCTTAAAATTATTTTTTTCAATAAATGTTAGAAAATGTATAAAGAATAATACGAAAGTGTCAACATTTACTTAGACAAAACTTCGTTCGGGAAGCTGTGAATAGCTATAATCGTGTCTTCTTGAAAAGCCTTGAAATAAAACAAAAATCAAAGCAGGTGTATACTTTTCAAATAAGATTAAAAAAGAAAATAATTGAGCACTGTATATCCATTTACGGTTTTTCATATGATCTAAAATATTACCTTTCAAACATTCCACGAGTGAAATTTCTCCAATTTAGATAATAATAGTTCGTCTATTTTTCATCAGTGATCGACAATATTAATTATCTTTTCCCCTTGCTTGATTGGTTAATAAATTATCTCAAATAAACTAATGAATACAAAAGACAGTCACTCAAAATGTCGCAGTAAATCGTTTCATGACAATTCAACAGAAAATTATCGAAAAGTTATAAAACAAATCAACTTCATCATTAATTAAATTTGTTAAAAAAGTAAATAAAAGTTTTCACATATCAAATATCAAAGAGAACAGTAAGCAAACTAGCAAACAATTACAGTTCTCGTTTTTCGCGAGAGCAGAAAGAAAAGATGAGTGTAAAACCCCTGGGTGTTTTCTCTGAAAATGTCAGACAACACTGCCAATTAACTCTTCAAACAATTCCTATTGTAATCGTCTGGTTTACGGCAATCCACGCCGTATCGAAAGACTGGTGCAAAAGGGTAGATAATTGCGTACACAGATTTCACTAAACTGCAGGCGAGAGTGTCAGGTATGTTTTCTTTCGCTTCTTCATTCTTCAAAAAGGGAGGCAAGAATAGAAATCACAGAGAGACTCTTAAGTTGCATTTTATCAATGGATTATAATTGGCTGTTAGATAATGACAGAAGGTAAATGGCCCATTCGTTTGCGTGCCTTTTGATATTGTAAACTTGCAAGGTGGACTCCTGAAGGATCGGCTTGAAATGTTTATGACCCAAGGTGGTTGTCTCTCACCTGACAATAAGGACGACGTGATCATCACTCCATTGTACAGATTTAATTGAACTGGATCCACAAAAGGAATAGATTTGACAGTGTGTATGCAAAGATATATATATATATATATATATATATATATATATATATATATATATATATATATATATATATATATATATATATATATATTTTGTGTCTGTGAAGTGACAGCAATTTTTGGAGAGTATCAACTGCAACCCATGCCAAAATTTGTTAGATGTATTACCAACATGTCTGATATCAGAGCGGGCTTCTTAATGACAAGACTATTTCGAAGGTGTTGTGTGTTACTGTGCTTTTATAATAAACCTAAGATATATTATTATATACATATATATATATATATATATATATATATATATATATATATATATATATCTATCTATCTATCTATCTATCTATCTATATATATATATATATATATATATATATATATCGACAGCAAATTTACTACTCGGTTCTCAAAACGATTGACGCTCCATTTCCGAAGTGATTAAATTAAAAATACATTTAAACAAGAATAGAATCACAGCGATCTCAAGACGCATCTAATTCATCGGATATTTTACACACCTATCACTGCAAAAAAGTTTTGGAGGCCCATATTATCAAAAACAAATATTAATTCTGAACACGGCTACTATGTACTGGCCGTCTTCCTGGGTCTGACGGTAAACTACATCGAACAGTAAGTCCTCTGATCAGGAGGTTTTGAAGAGCGTTGTACCACATCTGAATTCCCAGGTCCACTCTGATCCGTTGTATTAGCAACTGTTAGGCTGCCAGCTATGGGCAAATATATCACCCCACCAGCAAAATGGGATCAAAACACTATGAAAGTGTCAAAATATGTTTTAATACCAGCAATACTTAAATACGTCTTGTAAAAATTATTACTAGCAATGAATTTGTTTAGGAAAAATTTATTACCAGCAATACATTATTATCGGCAGTACACATTTGAAAAAAAAAAAATATTACCAGCAATACTTTCTTTCAATATATATATATATATATATATATATATATATATATATATATATATATATATATATATATATATTACCAACATTACATTTAAAAAAAAATGGCCAACAACATATTTTTAAGTGGAAAAATTAATATTGCCAGCAATATATTCTTGGGAAAACAAAATATTACCTGCAATAATAAAAAAAAAAACTTGTCAGCATTAAATAAACCATCGAGGTTGATCTGCCGTAAAATAAACCGAACCATATATCGGCTGTATTTGGATATGACGAAATTATCTAATTTCAACAGTTTTAAACTAACTGCATCTTTAATATACCACTTATCATAATTAAATTAACGGCTCATAAAACATTTCTAAATAGAAAAACGACACTTTCTGTTAAACCCAACGAATCAGAAAAAATATTGTTCTGCCAACTAACTCTATCACTAAAATTAAAAAGATTTTATGCTAACTCAGCATAAAATCAATCACAACTAGGTCTAAAACAATACATAATTTGTACAAAACAAAATAATTAGCTAAAACATCGAGGAATGTCTTTTTTTAACGGTCATATATGCAACAAGAAATAGATTGGAGAAAGCTCAAGAAATTTAATTAATATAATGCGAACACAAAAGGAATCCTTTTGCAAAATAAAACATACATGACATTAGCTTCTAACCGTAAAAAGACAGGTCAAATTCTGATTTAAAAAATGCTACTCTAATTAAAAGATAAAACAATTAATAAGGCGTAAATATATAGAACATATATCGCTAGATCATCCATAGTATATATGCTTTCATTCCTCTCATTACAATGTTTCACCATTCTTGGCAAATCTTTTAGAATGTAAGTAAAAAAATTACCCGCGATTCTCGGCATGAGATATTGGTAGTAGGAGTTCGGATAATTTTAAATTTCCCTCGTATCATTTAAATGCGGGGGTATGTAGTATGTAGTAATTGATGGAAACTTAAACAAATCATCGTTTCCTGTTCGTATGTAACTGTTACCTCATACATATATATATATATATATATATATATATATATATATATATATATATATATATATATATATATATATGTGTGTGTGTGTGTGTGTGTGTGTGTGTGTGTGAAAAGTGTATATAAATATAAATAAATATAAGTATGTATAATTATTTATATATTATATGCGCGGTACTTGATTGTCTGACGATCGCTAAAGCGTGAAACCCAGGGTCACAAACTCACATCTATCCAACCATATATATATATATATATATATATATATATATATATATATATATATATATATATATATATACACACAGACATATATACCTCGAAAATAAGATATTTACAGATTTAAAAAAAAACATCCATCTTCCTAAGATACATTGATGACATCAATCTACCTAATTTACGTTGATGATATTCTAATGTTGGTTAAAAATACAGATGAAATACTTCAACTTCAAAAACCTTTCCAAAATAATTATTTCCTTAAATTCACTTATGAACTCAATGCTACTACTTGATACACACAAATAATATCAAATTTACTATTTTGCCACCCCCTCCCTCCCAAAAAATCATTACCAGCATAATTTCATATACACTTAACAACAAAAGCGAATGTCCATATTACTACAAAATACAATTATAAATAATCCAATACAGCGTGCAGAAACTAATTCATCCACAAAACAGATTTTTTACAGTGAACTAAACAATATAAAACAAACACTTATTAATAATAACTTTCCAAACTATATATTTGATGAACAATTAAGATGTTTTCTTCGAAATCTCAATACTAAGCAAATAGTACATAATACTGCTTCTACTGAACTGAAATATATTAATCTCCTATATCGTAATCAAATGCATACTTATGAACTTATAAACAAGATGAAAATATACTAAAAAATTAAGTTAATCATATACTACACTAAATCTAGTATATCCAACCCAATTATTCGCAATGATTTTTCTCCGCCGGTTACCGATTTGCAAAAAAAAAAAGAACATAGTTTACAAATTCAAGTGCCCTTTTATCGCCAACGAATTACATAATATTTATGTTGGTCACACTACAAACTCGCTTTCACGACGCTTGAAACTACATTTGAATGAAAACTTATATTGTAGGCATTTAAAACAACATGCCTGGCCGCATACACAATTCCGTAAAATCCTTGTTGAAAACACAATTATACTTAAACATGAAAACAATAAACAAAAATTAAAAATTCTTGAAGATATATACATAAAAAGTGTAAACCTAACCTAAACAAAATAAGCTATGAAATCTCCAGAAATATTCTTAAATGTCTGTAATTGGTAACAGAAGCTATTGTTTTATACCAACGGCTTCCCATACTTAATATTTCTCGAATTCACTCTCGCATGGTCATATGCGAATTCATGAGCTGCTGTGATATTTTCGCTTCGAGCGTCTTATATTCACGTGTTTATCGTTGCTTGGAAATTATCCATTTAAACAGAAACAGACTATCGTCACATTCTTGTACGTGTATTGCTTAATATATTGTACTGTAATTGTCATCTTTGATAATGGCTTATGTAAGCCGAAAGCTTAGATTTGATTAAAAATATATATATCAATATTGTGATTTTCTTTCTTCGTTTAATGATAATGTTATTAAGCTTATCAGACGTTATGAAAAGAACTTGCATAAAATAAATATACAACACTTGTCTATATTTATTAATGAAAATATATATATATATATATATATATATATATATATATATATATATATATATATATATATATATATAAAATTTAATTTCTTAATCCGACACCGAAAATAATGAGGGGGAGGAGAAGAGGATTTTTTTTCAAAATTAAATCAGGTTTGTATAATGCTAAAGTTACTTCCTCATGTGCCTACATTTTGCCATAATTTCGGATCTCTAATTCAAGTAAAGTATCTACCACTACACTTGAATGTCCCAATAGCCAAATTCTCCTCCTAACACAGCTTACAAATGTTGCTATTAACTTTACTAACTTTTACTATTCTTAAAATATTCCATTTAATGGCCGGAACTCTTTTTCTTTAAAATTCCAATAAAACTTTGCTTATGTTATGACGAGCTATGAATATACCAACTCTTTTTAATATGGTCTAAGTGCATTCAGTGTATGTTTTTACACGGCCTTTGCAATTTTCTATCTGGTCACACTACGCTAGCCTTTCTGTTTAACATAGCTCATTTAAGGGACAATTAAATTTCTTCTGCAATTACAAAGTACCTTCGTGCCATTTTTCACATCTTCAAGATTTGAATTTTCTTTTGTTAAACATATTAATAATGTTGCTTAGGTTGATATTGCAACTCTACTTCAACTTGACTGTGTTGTGGTTGAATAATTTCTACAACCCGGACATTTTTTGGGAAATGCATACTTAAAATGTTGTACATATTTTCCCTATATTAGTTTATACTTGCATGTTGAACGGTGGGTTGAATCAGATAATATTTCTTTTACTTTTTCTACAGTCATCTTTTCCTTAATATACTTGGTCCTTGAAATACATGTTGACATTGTGCCCCCACATTAAGGCAGATACATATATTTTTATATTTACATTGAATGTTTCTTCATTTGAAGAATTTTTCGATAGTCTTCATTGCACGCCGAAAGACATGCGTCTGCCCATACTTGCACGCCGAAAGACATGCGTCTGCCCATACTTGACGCGTGCTGGGATGACGTATTTACATATCTCACAGCTTCATAAATGGTTAAATAGCTTCAGTCAACAGGTTTAGCTCTATGTCTAAAAACTGAACTATTTTCTTGTTGATTTTCACTGCAATGTCGAAACCCAGCTTATTAAACATATTGTGTAGATTTTTCCAGATGGAAAAATTTTTTTCTTTTAGTATCCGACATCACCATCAATCCATCATCACGGTATATTTCGTTGTCGTCGATGTTGGCAATATTATTTACTTTGCTCGAAATGTTTACTCTGCCACGTCGAATGATCCTTGGGAAACATCGAAGTTACCAGATTTGCTTTTCTTTATATATGCTTCACTACTATGAAATTATACTGATTTACGGCAATGTAGAATTAAATTATTACTTTCAGTCTTTAAATATCGGGAGTCTTTGGTAAACAAGAGTTCTTCCAATAAACTTTTTTTTTTTTGATATAGATGGATAGATGTCCTTAATATTGTATTTAATAAACACTTGATTACTCTTGTTCGGAATGTTATTAAACGTCGTAATACAGTCGGAAGTGCTCTTCTAGTTGATGACTTGCGTATCTGTGCAGATTTCAGGTAACCATTATAATTTAATGGCTTGTAATACCTACCTCCAGTTTGTCGGGTTTATTAAACGGTATGAAGGAGTGCTAAAGTAGTTTTCCTTATGGCCTTTTACTGTCAGGAAGGCTTGTTTTTCAGTCAATATCATGACATTGTTTGCTTATGCCAACCTTTGTGAAGGTCTTTTTTGCCTCTGTATTAATTTCATCCAAGAAGTAGGGGACTTTTTGTAAAATTTAGTTACCTCCTCTGAAACTTTCAATCTGTAGGCCTTAGGTTTCAAGGCATAGAACTTTGTCGGGATAATTTTTTTAAAAATCAAGGTCAGCTACTCATTAAAATCTATCGCGAGACCGGGCAAGCATCACTATGTGGTTGCCATGCTAAACAAATAGAGGAATCATTATGTAGAATGAGATGCAACGCTTTTTTCCTTTAAATAATATAGCAAAAACTGATATAGAAACTGATATGCTCGTATTATTATCTTAATACTGCACATGCGCACGAAGAATTTGAGAAATTTTAAATTTAATTTTTTTAGGTATATGTAGTCTTCCCTGAAAAACCAAGGAATATAACTTTCTACCACCAGGACAGTCATTACTATAACTGAAAAAAGTGTCTGTTATCAACGTAAATATTATTAAAAATACGTCTAAATCAATAAATTAATTATTAAATATAATTTAATACAAAAAAATAAGAAAAAGAAATTGAGAAAGAGATTTTCTGTATTAGGAATTTAAATAAACTATATGGACACAAAAAGGATTAAAAAGTAAAAAGAAAAACAAAAAAAAACTCACATTATATCCATTAGTCGCTCACCATAACGTCAGTGACTACAATGTCGATTTACAAATAATGCTCAAATGAAAAGAGTAAATGATTTAATAAGATGACAATGTTTAGGAACTGATTTAATCGCTAAATCATCGTTCAGGTACATACACCATTTCACCATCCTTGCCGAACTTCTATTATAGCAAATAAGGGACATTAAATAACAAAAGTGATGAAATTTGATCAATCCAATTTCAGGGAAATTATATTGTTTATACCAGGACATTCCTCTCAAGAAAGTCACGTTACATCTCTCAAATCATAGTTCGATTATCATTTAATGGAAACGTACTAAATCCATCTTCAACAAACTTGTAGAGAATACAAGTATAATAGGCTCATACACATGTAAAATGTCTAAAAATAATGGAAGCATTAATAATGAAAAGAAACAAAATACAACACAGAACAATATAAACTATGAACATGGCAAAACTATGCAGACTGTATTTGGAAAATAAAACAAATATCCCTATCACTCTAGAAACATAGCTAAAAATATGCACATTACTTTAGTTAAAGTAAAAACAATCCTGACAATGGCTAAAATATACCGTTAAGCGCTCAGATATATATATAAAATTTAATCATTTACACGCTTTATGTTCAGAAAAGAAAACAGGTATACGTACACAAGAAAAATTAAATAAAAAAAAAACAACTTAATTGCAGTATTGTGTCAGTCGTTTTAATGAAAAACACACACATATATATATATATATAATCCTTTTCTCCCCAAAAGTGGCAGCAAGAAAGCCACTAATTAACAATTTGTGTTATTGGATGTGGCAGAAGGGGAGAATTAAGAGCGGAAACATTAATAATGGACGGAAAGAGAAAAGAGTAATCGGGCGAACAGAAGATGGCGGTAGGCATGACATTTAAATGTTTGGAGATTAATGTTGGGTGAAAAACATAGAGACCGAAGAATTTCCCACATGAGAGAGAGAAAATATACTGTCTAGTATATATATTTATATATATTATTCAAAATTTGCAGATATAGAAAATGTTGATATGGAAATTAACATGGCATGGAGAGTGCCACGTTTATCTTTCAATGTGTTGTTTGGAACAAAATTTTATTTATATATATATATATATATATATATATATATATATATATATATATATAGAGAGAGAGAGAGAGAGAGAGAGAGATATGTGTGTGTGTTTGTGTGTGTCTGTGTCTCTGTGTGTGTGTCTGTAAATCAATTTTTCTTCCAAGTATCACATTGAAGCCTGAACTTGACAGTCTCCATACCGTGTTGATTCATTTGTCAGAATTTTCTATATCTATAAATGCTCTCTAATACGGAGGCCACATACCGTATAATTATAGCACATTTTTACAAAACGCACACTCATATACAAGCATGCACAGACATAAGCAAAAGCATATATATGTATGTGTGTGCATGTGTTGTGGAAATTATTCGAACTCAAATCTATTCGCATAGATACTTTTGCATAAAGTAACAATATAACTAGACATGTGGACCCGCCTACATCGTGCCTATTCCATCAAAGTTTTTTTGATAATGAATGCAAACTGGCAGAAATCGAGATTTCGATCAAAGCATTCGTTTTGTTACTATTATGACTGTGTCCATATGTCCAATTATACTCAGCAGATAAAAGAGTAAACTTTGATCGTTTAAATCTCTGCTTGAAAATTCCATTCTATTTTGACTGTGCTATTTATTTTCCGTCACTATTTCCTCTTCTTGACACATTATTAGACGGCAATTAATTGCTGTGTCATGTCAAAAATTAGAGATCTTGTCACAGAATATAAAGAAAAATGTGAATTTGATTCAAACATACGTAACTCCCCAGTTTATAATATATTTTGTGGGTAAAGGGAAAATTAAGTTAAATTAAACACTGCGCAGATGGTCAGTCTTTTCACATAATCGGAATTGTGTTTGCCATATGCAACGTAAATTACTGATATGAAAATTGGTTTAATCTTCTACTAAAGTCAAAGTCTATGTGATTTAAATTAATCTGTCTCCTGTTGCAAATCCGCAGCGGTGGAAATAGTTTAGGAGTAATTTTCCGTAGTTGCGTCAGTTTCACCCGTTCCATGTATGAGGTTAAGTCAAAAATTATACCGCATTTCCCCCATGATATATGTTTAGGTTTGTCACATTACCTTCTGCTTATGCCTGTTCATAGCTGCTACTATCGTCCTCACGTGATCACGTGTGGCCATGCCGTGTACCCCAAGGAGGACAAAGACTAGGGATCCGATTTCTCTGGTCGGAAGATGTACCCGGGGCTTAAATTCATCGGAGTCTTTTAGCACAATATGGCGGCAGGACACAATCGTGTAGAAGTGAGCATGAGTTGACCGAGAACTTTAAAAGTGTCCGGACAAGAGTGAAGCTTGCAGAAGTAGAGGGAATCCGTCATCATCCACTACTGATGAAGAGGTTCAACAAGGTCGAGATGGCGAACTGGTGAGTTATTATAGATGAGGTTATATGTTACTTGCAGATTCGCATCACTGCATACACTGCTGGTGGAGCGGCCATGTTTACACTCTAACAGCAGGATGAGAATTGGCGAGATCAAGCGCAGCCTTTGAATACATGACCATAATTTATCATGCTTGAGTAGAATAAGTTGACAAACCTAAAAATATGTTACGCCGAAAATGCAGATCATTTCTGATTATTAACGTATTTATGATTCGATCCCTGTCCAATAGGTGCAAATATCCATAACATGTCTTCCAACTGAGAAGTTAGAAATGTCGTTTACATTGACTGCTTGCGGACATTTAACACAAACTGGTGTGCCTACAAACCAATATTTTATGAAGAATTTCAAATCTATCATCCTTTCATAATCATGATAGTGAACATGACCTTATAATATCTCTCTATTCTTCCCGATATTACTTTTCTCTTCTTGGTCGCTTACGCAAGAGCTTCCTATCAACTCGCAGATAAGTTAGTCAATATATGATAAAAAGAAAGCTTGAAACTCGAATGTAAGAATTAAGAATACATGATTGCCAACAAAAGAAACATTCCAATGTGCGAAATATAACTAGGGTATGTCAGAATCAAGCAGGCATGAAAATTTGAATATCTGGGAAATATTTTAACGGAGGACGGAAAATGTGACACCGAAATCCGAAGGTTGATTGGAAAAGGGAAAGCTACTTTCTAAAAGCTTAGCAAAAATTATTCAGCAGAAAGAATATTTCATTACGAACAAACAATATAATATAGGAACTGTAATATCAACTCTCTTATATGGTAATGGATGCTGGCCAGCTCATCAAAGATGAAGAAGAAACATCAGGCCACACAGATATGGTTCAACAGTGGGGTGTTGAGATTACCATTTAAAGAATATATAACGAAGTTTTTAAAAAAGTAGAAATATAAAGGGGACATATAATTAGAAGAGGAAAAAAGACAATTGAAATTTCTAGTCCATAACTGAGAAAAAGTTTTGGAGTATTTGACAATCAAAGGATATATTAAAAGCAAGATGGACAGAGGAGAACAGCGAATAACCCACCTAACAAGCTTGTGAAAATGGTTGGCAGAACTGCGAGTCGAATGGTTAAAAAATACCAAACTTAGAGGATAGGGATTGGTTTCGCCCCATGATAGCCCAATCCCGAATAGATACGTTATATAGAAGAAATAGGTTTTTATTTCTACATATTTATCATAAAGTTAAGAATAGCCTTTTTTTTGGTTTTGTTAATATTTTTTTATTTTTCATAATACAAATACCAAATAGGTTTTTTTCCGATTTATCTCTGACTGTAGCATTCAAATAAGTCAATTCTCTAAATACGTCTACATTTCTGATATTTCTATAAAATCGATCACACAAAACAGGACTCAAGGTTGTGATAAGATAGTTTTGCAGAAAACCACAAATTACCAAAAGAAGCGAATATTGAAAAAAAAAACAAAAAAAAAACACGATTATTATACAATAGCGACGTCTGTACGAAATTTTCATATAGAAATGTCACCAAATATATATATGTCACCAAACCAATTTAGAAATATCTAATTAGTCATTAGCTTTTTGTATGCGAGTTATGTGTTTATAAAAATAGTTTGTTTTTTTTTTCTTACTTTTTTAATAAAAACATATTATTTCATTTTCAGGTTATAAAAATGAGCATCGATAATCATACGCTCCAGAATAACCATTTAAAAATGCTTTTGTTGAAATGTTATACTTCTTTTTTCATAATAAATATTGTTTAAAAAACGCCATATAATTATATGCTGTATATAATGTGTATAGCAGTTTACAACCAATTTCTGAGATAAAAAGAAATTCTTTAAGCGAATGAAGACGGCAACTCTTAGCGATGACCATTTATCATCGGCGTTACGGAATCGCAAATAACACATCGCTTGAAGAATTTCAACAATAGCAACGATCTCATAGGCTACTCGAAAAGAAAATAAGATCCTAATGAAGATGTTAACGTCCCATGCTATTTCAAAAGAAATGTTAGGAAGGAGGATCCCATTAATAATTCTGGTATTTTAATTTCAATTAATATTAATTAACAAGTAAACTTGAGAAAGTCCTATTTTTTTATAGAAAAACTTTATACGTTACAACTGTTAAATAGTAATGGCGGCTCGGTCAATGAATAGTGAATGTTTCGTAATTAGAAAACGTTTGCTATTAACATTTCTATTACCAACAAGAAAATTGCATTTCAAACCATAGTTGCTCTTTCTTTTATGTCTGATCAAATATATACTGTGTCGACTATTACGATCTATTCATCATGGGTGGACCATCACATCAGATGGTTATTGAGCAACTTTAAACAGAAAAGGAAGTATTACGTCGAATATAAACTACTCTTACCAGCCATGATAATGCAAAGTAACACCACAGAATAAATAATAATAAAATAATAATAATTAAATAATAATAATTATAATAAAAAATAATAATTAAAATAATAATGATAATTATAATTAATAAAAATAATCATAATAATTATAAATAATAAAAATAATTATAATTATAAATAATATAATAAAAATTATTATAATTATAAAAAATTAATAAATAATTATAATTATAATAAAAATAAAAAATTATAATTATAATTATAATAATTATAATTATAATAAAAATAATGATTAAAATAATTATAATAATTATTTAAATTAATAATAATAATAATAATAATAATAATAATAATAATAAAAATAATAATAACCGATGCAAAGAAATTTTACAGGAAATAGGTAAACAAAAGAATTGAATAATAAAATAATATATGGGCTTGCCTAAAGAACACAACGAAGAGGCAATTGGATTGCGCAAGAGTTAGAACGAATGAAAATAAACCAGAACAGACATGGGCGGGAATAAAATAAATGTGCACAATAATAATTATAGATAAAATTAAAATAAGCACACAAAAAATCGCCAAAGAATCAAGAAATAATCCAACTAAAATATGGATACCTTTCTTCTACCCAAAAATAACAAAATTAACCAAATCCAAATACAAACTGTTATCTATTTTAACAAAACAGACATATTTCTTCTTGGAAAGAAATGACATACTACCACTTGAACAAAAGGGTGGACTGCTATCCAAAAGACCAATAATAATAGGATGATCCTGGAAAACTGCCTCCGTGGAAAAAAAAATCTTGTATTGCCTGGATAGATTATGTCATTCGATAGTGTACCACATTCCTGGACTTAAAGAATTTGTTATCATCAAAAAACTATGTCGATATGGAAAAAAATACATAAAAGACCTGGCGAAATAAATTAGAGGAAATAGGTGACTCTTTGTCTCCTTTAAAAAATAGCATTGCCAACTTAACAAGACAGAATGCGGTTACAAAATAGCTCAAAAGAAAATAAAAACATGGAGAATAATACTGTAAAATGCTTCAGTGAAGACATTGGAATGAAATTCAATTTGGATAAAAAAAGCTACAGTTTTACGAGGATCGCTACAACAAACTTCCTCTATTAGTTTAGACCCTGCTGTAACAATAAAAGATTTGAACAAGGAGAAGCTTATAGTACCTAGGTGTAAATGAATGAAGGAATTCACCATAAAAAATGAAAAGAAAACGTAAAGAGTACTATAGAAAAACTGGTATTAAAAACTGAATTGAATTTCAGAACAAAGAATCATCCCAGTGGTCCAAAAGTTTCAACCCCTCTAAATGACATTAAGAGACATCATCCAAAGAAAATTGTCTTATTAGAATTGTACAAGACAACAACACACTTAATGGAAACAACAAATGACTGGACTTTGTCTGAAAACAGAATGAAAAAATAACGCTAAAAACAACATTTCATCGGATAAAAAATAAAAAAAAAAAAAAAAAGCCAAGGATAAAGCCCTTGAAACAGATGAAACAACGTGGCCATAATAACAGAACCAAATAAACCCAATGTTGATAAAGACCTGCATCTGGATTAAAGGTCTTTTTCCGCAAGACCACTTTTTAGGGTAAATGGGATCCAAATAGGTGTGTCCATAGACCATCTAATCAGGAAATCGAATGATGATGATGATGCAAACAATAATAATAAATATTATTATACCATCCCGATGAAGCAAATTCTTCTAATTGATATGGCTTGTCCAGCGGATTGTAACACAAGGAATTTAATTCATCAAATTACAAGCATTTACAAATGAAATAGAAAAATTTTTTTCTCAAGAATAATACCAATATTTCAAAAATCAAACAATATTCAGAAGCAAAGAAGATTAAAAATAATTTTTCCGATATTTTCGTTGATCCATTCAAAATGTATAGCAGAAATCGAATGATTATTACATTTTCTCAACTTGCCTAAATCATTCATAATATTTAAATTTAGCATAAACCAGTGGTAATAGGTGCACTTGGAATTATAAAAAATTACATTGAAAGAATCCCTTGGAAACCCCAGCTTAAGAGACATACAGAAAATTTTTTAAGTACAGCACACACACTAAGGAGAATATAAAAAAAAAAAAAAATTAACATTTAATATAACAACACACCACGACCTGCCTTAGGTCTTTCCGCAGACTTGGTCATGATATTTCCATGAAATTTAACATATGATTTATTCAGAATATATTCTTTACTTTTATATTATTTAAATAATTGAGTTATCAAACAATAACATGTATATTTTCGTTGATCCATTCAAATGATATTTTTCTTTTTCAGTTTTAAATTTGGGACTTTTTTAGTGAACGGCATTAACATACATTTATTCAGAATATATTTACTTTTATATTATTTAAATAATTGAGTTAATGTAACATGTACATGATGTTTTACTTTTTTACATTTATAGCGAACGGCATTGTGAAATCTAATCGCTACATTTATAGCGATGTCAAAGTTAACTGACATGGACGATTGGAAGCCATCTGATAATTGGAAAAGTGAGGCACATTGGAGTAATGGATAGCGGCTCGGAATGCGGAATTGGAGAGCCGAGTTCGAATTCCAGTTTAATGCCCTTGGGAAAGGTATGAATCGTCTTCTCACCCCAGCTATTGGCATCAGTCCTGATAACTGATTGATTCAATCTGCATCGTGAGGATATGTGCAGGGCATCAAATTGCCGCAATGTTCTTTGAACACCGAAAGCTGGAACAGAGACTACGAGACCGTGAATTCTATGAAAGCGCACAGCAGACATTCTTATTGCCTCCGTACACCAGCATTTTTCCAAAAACTGCAGGAGAAAATGATAGAAGATCTGAGAGCAAGAATTATTTCCGTTCCACAACTGCAGGTAGAGTCACATAATTTTTATGACTTCCCAGTCCCAACATCTAGAGCCCTAACTCACATCATTGTAACCCCATGGAATATTATGTGTGGGGGCGCATTTGAGAAAGACACCAACTGCACTGCTTCTAAAACCAAGTCCGAGTTAATCGACAGGATTAAGGAGGCGTTTGATGCGAGCCCTTGAAAGTTGAATGTGCTAGGTTCTGGAGTCGCTTCCTTCGGAGAATTGTAATTTGATTATTACCACCTGTATGCCCCTTTTTTATTTTTCCAATCAACTGATTTTTGGTTTAGATATTGACTTTGTTTATCTTAAATTGCCACCACTTCATCGCCAACACTTTGACTTGGTTCAAATTGAAAAGAGAACAAAAATAATACAATAGATACAAAATTTTGACCTGTTTCTATACATTCTGTGAAAAGTTGGCCTTATTTCAACATGAATTGTCCAAATTATCGGCTTGCGAAATGTTGTTGTCAAATTTTTGGGAACACACATTACATACAGACATACACACACACACACACACACACACACACACACACACATATATTCGTGTGTGTGTATGTATGTGTGTATGTACGTATATTATATCTATTTTAATACCTATACCTATACTGGACTAATATAAATAAACGGATAATGCAATTTGCAATTAAAAATAACTTGAAACAATCTGATGCCTTGGTTAAAAATTTTGAAAAAAAATCGCCCGACACCATAATGCCTAGCTAAAAGAAAAAAGACAATCGAGGAAAATATGAAAAAAAAAAAAACTGCTCAATACACTAAGTAGAGCACAGTATATAAATCCTAGTGAGCCAGAAACTATCTACATAGGTTGGACCTAAATGGATCATTAGGGTGAACTGAATATTCATTTAGGTAAAAGTTAGGTAGACAGTTTCTGGTTCACTAAGACTCTCTCTCTCTCTCTCTCTCTCTCTCTATATATATATATATATATATATATATATATATATATATATATATATATATATATATATATATATATATTTATATATATATATATATATATATATATATATATATATATTATATATATATATATATATTTATTTATTTATATATATTTTATGTGTGTGTGTGTGTGTTGAGAGAGAGAGAGAGGCTGAAAGATAGAGAGAGTTACTGAGTATTAGTAGTATTGATTTGTTTACCGACTTATGTAATCCATATATTAATAACGCTTTCCATTTAGGGGTGTTTTCTATGTTTCATTTTAAGGATGTTCGCCTATATTTCACTTTCATTTATTCATCGATTAACATGTCAGTCTTGCATAGAAGTCCAATAGATTTTTTTTTGTTTTCCTCAAATTAAAAACAACCGATTGTTTTCTAACAGGTTTTATATTAAAAATGTTTGATTAATTTCTTATTAATTTTGTTAATGCATTCTTACTCACATTTAAAATTGACTCATTCAAACATTTTTTATTGTCGTTTTCTGTTCAAATTCAAGGGGCTTTATTTTTATATCAATTATAAAACGAAATTCACAGCATTCTTTTCTATGTGTATTGGCATTTAACCTGTTTTATGGAAATCATTGTTCACTTCTGCCATAATGGAGTTAAATATTACGGTATCTGCAGACAGAAATACAAATATATATATATATTTTTTTAAATTTTAAAACGGTGTTTTTTTACGCTCATATCACGTTGAAACACTTATTATCGTACGATCACCGAATATAAGCAACGGTGAATCTGGTCGTGCTGTAAGCTTGGAGGTGTGGGTGCTGTAATTGATGACACCTCGGAAATGTAATTCGGAGACACGTGTTCTAATTCCAGTCGGATTACTTTTTTTCACTTACACGATACTACTCTTGGAAAAGGATGAATCTAGCTTTTATCCTCCCACAGGTATGTGTTATTTAGTAAGATCAGTATCAGTATGTCATTCCTAAAAAATTATTCTGGCTTTCAATAATCTGCAAAATTTGATTAGCCTCTGAAAACAATACAATCGAGCAATCATAAAGATGCTATTTAATTAAATTACATGATTATGTATGCATATATATGTTTGTGTATGGAGGCCTATGTGATTCTGAGTATATGCGTGTGTGTTTTAAGAGTAAATTCAAATCGTGGGTTTAATGTCATTAACCCTATTAACAACGTCAATTAAGCCTGTGTCGTAGAGGAATATTATTACAGCGCCGTCTATGTATTTAAAATACGAAGATATTTGGGTTAAAATATTTCTGAAAAGAAAAATTTCTCATGATTCTAAATGGAGACAAGTTAAAACGCGAACAAAAACGGAAACTATCGAAAAACAAATTTTTTGCTTTCAAATAATTTTTTGCTGAATAATTGTCACATTTTTAAACATTATGTGTAGGAAGTGGTAATTTTATTTTTCATTTAGTTAAGTGTGCTGAGTAGACATAAGTATATTTCAGGAAAATCTGCATATCAATATTTATATCTAAATTTGCCATACATTTGTTTGTGTGATGTATATGGGTTTATTTTACGTGTTGTTTTTAGAGTGTTCTTGCTTGAAAGCTTTTCACTCCCTCTTCGTCACCTAACACCTAATTTTTTTCACATTTATTTGGCATTCTCGATGTATAAATAATTAACATGAATCTAGCTATCTAGCTGTCTGTAAGTCTGTCTCTGATTCAATCTGAACCTATTTCTACATACATATACTGTAATGGAGACATGGCGGAGTATTGGACTGAAGTATCGGAGAGCAGGGTTCGAACTCCGTGTGACGTCGTCCCCCGGTCGCAGCGCCAACTGTGACGTTCTATCCTGATCTACCACGGCGCCAGTTGTGACGTGGCCGTTCCAGGGTCCTATCCCGGTCACGACACCAGTTGTGACGTCCCTAAACAGCACCAATTGTGACGTCTTCGCCGCGGCGCCAGCTATTCGCTCCTCGCTGCTCTGTCCGGGTATCGCTGCTCCAAACGTGACGTTCGCCTGTCGCGTCAGTCGTGTTGTCTCGTACTGTGACGACCAACTGGCTTGGTATCGGTCGCGCCATCCAAATGTGACGTTCTAACCTTTTGGTGATTCGGGTGGGAATCTGGTTAGATTTCATATAAGCCTCGCCGTTCCCAACTCGCTTCCAACGCCTGGTTACCAAGGTAACTGCACTGATCTCCAGTCTGCCTACCCACGTTGTGAATTGATCTTAGACAGACGAGATCAAACAGGGGTTGGGGCCGTAATGCAAATTGAGTTCAACGGGGATGATAACACACAAATATGCATAAAAGAAAATAAAATGAAAACTCAAAAAGTTCAAAGTATCAAAGAAAAAGGTAACAAACTTTATGTCTAGTTGTTCGATGCATAGGACTGCATCTATCTTACGACCCGTTCTGTGGATTGTGACACGTCGTTTTCGCTAGGCAAGTTTTAACACTTCAAGTTGTTTGCTCTCTAAGAAATTTGTGTTTCGGTGTGTCTCTGGACGAAAGTCGAAAAACTTATTTCGGTGGGTTGGTCCTAAGTCGCTCTTCAAAATAAATGTTCTTGGTTGAAGAGGAGTCCAAAATTTTGCGTGAATCTTGGTCAGCTATCTTGGTCTATCATCTCTGCCGCCAGGGCCCGAACTACTGGACACTCATCTCTGCCGCCAGGGCCTGAACTACTGGACACTCATCTCTACCGCCAGGGATCGAACTACTGGACACTCATCTCTGCCGTCAGGGCCTGAACTTTCTGGACATTCATCTCTGCCGTCAGGGCCTGAACTACTGGACACTCATCTCTGCCGCCAGGGCTCGAACTACTGGGCACTCATCTCTGCCGTCAGGGCGCGAACTGATTTCTGCCTGTTGGGACCTGGCTTTTATTGACGCCGACAAAAACCGGGTTGGGTCTGTTGGCGTCGGAGAGTTCCTCGATAATTCTAAATACATATCCACCTCTTTTATTTCTGGTTAGGGATTTTCCACTCTTTTTCATTTTTGGTAACTTTTTTTCACTCCCACTTTCTCACCATGCTTCTGAGGGGCATGAACTGCCCCCTCCCACTTCTTCCTAGCGGCTTCTCATACTTATACTCTGGGTGGAGGCGTCGACAGCCTTCTTCGTGCGTCACGTGATCACTTTCGGCCAATGAGGTCTTGGTCGGGTATCTTTCCTCCTCCTACGTGCGTCATGTGATCACCACTTGACCAATGACGTCTTAGTCGGGCGTGAACAACCCGCGGCTTTGTTTCGGAAAAAAAATACCTTGCTTAACTAAAAAATTAATTATCTCTCCTCTTTCCTCTTTTCTTCCTTTCAAATCGCCGTTATCATGAACGGATAATATGACAACTCTTTGTTCAACACGTGGCGTTTGTCAAGCAGTTTATCGCTAATTCATCAAATGGCTGGTTTTCCGACATGGCCTCAGAAAAAGAATTTTCTCCAAGTTTTCAGTCGGTCTGACGTCTCCAAGGAAGAAATAAAAACATTTCTTATTCTATTCACTTTCCTTCGGTTCATGTGTCTGATAACAAAATTTTATTATCGCAGGGCAAAAGTTTGCTTTGTCGAAAAGAGTTTAGTTAGCGAGACTGCTTGTGTGGGATTTTAATTTTCCATATCTAGCTAAGGCTCCGTAGCTACACCTGTGTTTTGTCAATTATCAAAATCTAACGTTTTCAAGTGGACTTTCTTTGGCGAACATTTCTTGATAACACAATTCCATTCGCGCAGGCCAAGTAGGAAAATCGGTCAATGATTGCTCGCAGGTGGCCTTTAATTTTCATATCTGTCCAAAGTCTTTTTTAGTCGCCTGTTTCTTGTCGTCACTTATCGAAATAACATTTTCGCTTGAATTTTTCCCTTGGCCGGTTGTCTGTGTTTTGATAATAAGATGCCTTCCCGTAACAATAGTTTGTTTTCATATCCTTAGATAACACTTCCCTACCCACTCAATCTCATTGTCATTGTAATGACACTCTTCCGCCATTTGCCACTTATCCAAAATAACCCTTTTTTTTATTGCCTCTTAAGCCGTGTGTGTCTGTTCGCTTATCACCTATGATCCGTCTCGCATTACTTTTTCCCTTCCTTTTTTCTTTTCTTACCTTTTCCCTTTTTGCCTTTCTTTCCCTGCCTGGATGCATGGTGCACATCCGGTCAAATTCATCACATTCATTTACGTGCTAATACAACTGGGAATGTCTGAATCCATCACTTATATCCTTCGTTATGGTAATAAATAAGGGAAGACTGAGTTCTATAGTCTTGGGTGGCAAGCGGTCTTGGGGAAAGAAAACTCTGAATTGAAACCAATCTGGAATATACGGAGGGAGTGACCAGAAGTTGTTTTGTTTTATGGCGCATATTAATCTCAGTGGGTCATTTAATGCCATTAAATTTTTTCGAAATAGCTACATAACAATAACTTGCTTAAAAAGGTGTATCTTTATATAAGTATACTTGAACCATTTTTCAATTACTTATATTTTTGAGTACAATCACATGTAATGCTGGTAATATTTTATTTTCAAAAAAGTATTGCTGGTAATATTTATTTGTTTAAATCAATTTCTGGTAGTAATAATTTTTTCGAAGTATTTCTTGTATTGAAACCTATTTTTTCACTTTTATAATGCTTTCTACCTCAGTTTCTGGGCTAACTATTTGCCTATATCAGGGATCCTAACAGGTGCTACCACCCCTGGCCAGGGGTTCCTGGGAACACCAGCAAGAAAGAGGTGGTTCCACTCTCCTCAAAACCTCCTTATGAGAGGCCTTGCTGTTGGACGTAGTTTATTGTCTTAGCCTGAACGCGAATGTAGTTTATCGCTATACCCGTGCCACGCTATTGGGTGGTTCTTACCTCTCTGCATAAGTGCAGTCAGCGTATTCTACATCCCCAGCGGGCAGTGCGGCCTGATTAGGGTTAATAAATCTATACTATCTTTTATTATCTGGCATACCCGCCAGCCTGTATTCTCTCCCCAGACATCACACACCTATGTGACCTGGGATTATAGAAGTAGGAAGAGAAGGTTACTGTGGCTTAGCACAAACCTATACAACAATAACAACCTGGGCAAGAAACCGATCTGTGATAGGTTGTGTCATCATAGATTCTCGGTGATATTACAGTCATCTTGCTTATATCTTATTTCCTCCATTTATAATAATGTATATAAAAGCATTGGTATTTGACAAAGTAAAGAGTATATATATATATATATATATATATATATATATATATATATATATATATATATATACATCCAGTTCAAAATTGAGAGAACTCGTTTTCTTCGCTTTTTTTGCAATCATTTCACCCGAAGCAAAGATATAATTCTAATGGGACGAATGATGTTAGAGGGAGGGCAAAAGAGAATGAAGATCTTTCGTAAGGAGAAACAAGGAAAAGTTCATAAAGGAACAGTATTTCAAGAAGACAGATGTTGGCGAATGACGTTGCATTTAGATATTTTAACATTGTAGGTGACATGGAAGCAAGGAACGGAAAAGAAATTTCCACAGGCGAAATTGTTATCAGAAGTGAGTTTTAGCGTCAGACGGCATTCAAGACAATAAGCCTTTTTGAGGTGAGAGCCACTCATCAGGCTTGGTGCAGGTTTAGGGTGATTAAGCGTTACTAACTTTTTGTGGCAGTTAGAGCCGAGTTCGAATTCCATTTGACTCCACTACATTCACTTACATCCTAATAACTTTGAAAAAGGTATGGGTCCTCTTCTTCTCGCTGTAGCTATGGGTAAAGAGCAGGACAGACCGGGTTCTATAGCCCTTGATGGGTACTGGTCTAGCGCAGAAAGAAATGTCAACCACCTGCGGGAAAAATATCTGCCTCTGAATCGGGTTGGTCAACATCCCCGAACGAGACGCTGCCCTTCGGCGGAGCCTCGTCCGTGTTCCTCTCTGCTCAGAGGCGGAGAGTTCGACCGTCAAGCCGAAACGGCTCGACTAGATTCGGTATCTAGGGACCCCCCCACCAGGGATGCATGTGGCACAAGGCCGAGTTTAAGGCGGGTTTCCCGAGTCCGTAGGCTCGGCCAAAAAATGTCCGTAGAACCCGTACAAACGGAATCGGGTTGGTCAACCTCCCCCAACGAGACTCTGCTCTTCGGCGCAGCCTCGTCTGGGTTCCACTCTGCTCAGAGGCAGAGTGTTCGACCGTCAAGCCGAGCTTCTCGGCTTGATTCTTCCCTTTCTCTTGAGAGGCGTAGTATACACAGTGTTAGGAAGAGTTCATTCTGTAGTTATAGGAAAGGACCCATGACAAAGATGCAATATTTTTTTGTGTGTTAGTGAATACAGGAAAAACAGTACTAAGTAGAAAGCGAGAGAGAGGGTACAATAAAAGAACATGAATTATGAAAACAGGGTATAACGATTGAGAGTGTATTTAAAATTTTAAAGATCGATGTTGACTGGGACCCAGTAACCCGGAAACGAGTTCCACCAAAAGCAAAAATATGCTAGAAAAGAAACCACTCTCAGAGAAGTTACGGTTAGATTTCAACTGTAAAATTATGAGACATTAAATCAAACAAATATACGCTTAAATACATGAAGTCGACTTACGATAGAGGTAAGTTCATCAGAACAATAACAATGAAGGCATATATAGATAAGGCGCTAGTGTGAAATTGGCTGAAGCCGAGATGTAAGGCTAGGACCGAGAAGATTTCAGATTCTTCTTTGAGTTTTATGACGAATCTCTAAATATGTAATAGGAGTACCAGACCAAGTGTGGAAGCAATATTCAGAGTATGGACGAATATATAGCAGAAACAGTTTTGCTGAGAGCCTCTGAGGGCGCCAACATTGATCTTATGCTTCTCTGAGGACTGGCCATTAAAGACGACCTTCATAAACTTAATTGACAGTAAAGACGATAACTGAGAAAGCTCAGCCAGAGATTATCTGGGAGGCATGTTTTGCTATCCGACGCCCCATACCTTGTAAAAATCCTTCGAGATGTCCTCGCGATGATTCAAATATCAAGCGAGTCAATGCTTCGATGGGCGATAATATTTACGCCAATAGCAGTGAGTCTAAAAGGGTGTGGACTAAAGTGTAGACTATTATATTTTGCGTTCACCGAATTTTTGCTTTTTTCTTTTTTTTAGGGATAGCTTAAAATAAAATTTGCTACTTACTCTAAGGAGGGTGTCGAAACGCTATTTTAACTGGGACAGGAATATTCTACGCTTTTTCATATATGTGGCTACTACCATGAAGATAGAAAACATTCTTTCCTTAGATAGCGACAAAACAGCTTCGTCATGATAGGATAAATGTTTATCAGATCAGGCCATATTATTTCCGTACCAGTAGCCTTCACAGAATCAACACTTGTGAAAACTATAGGAAACTCCAGTACCAATATCTCAAAACTTGGACTCCGTGAATCAGGATAAATCCTGTTAGGCTTTTTTATACTTTAAAATACAAAAAATGGAGGCAAAGTTCATAGCAAGGACTAAGTCTTATCGGACGAGGATAATATAACATCAAGATCAATGTTAATGTAGAACACCAATGTTGTTAATGAGTATTGCATTTGCCATTTTTTCAGAACTGGCGGTATACAACGTTTTGTTTTCTAATCTGATTTGGACTTCATGCGCCTAGCTGCCTTTCAAAATTCAAGGACTCGTTTGAAGTGATACGCAGAGTTGTGAACAAGGCAAGTGTTCTGTTCCACAAACTCATTTGATAAAGTCAGCGGCAGTCGTAAACAAGGCCTGCTATATACAGGTTTTGAGAGAAAAATGTTTTTCAGTGATGAACGAAATCCGCCCAGATTGATGGAGACTCTCCGAAAAGGTCTGTTTTTTAAGAATAATGAGGGTAATGCTCCTTCAACGTAGGATCTGACGCTGTTTCAGTCAGCTTTGTTATATCAAGCTATTTTCTATGAAACAGTAAATCTGAGAATATATTCAGTTTTGTATAAACCTTGACATAAATCAATTGCTGAGATAGGTCCGCTTATTTCCATGTCCTCAAGGGACAGAGCACATAAAATAATATAAAGATCAAGATTATTTTTGTTTTTCATATCTTTTTATTTTAATTTCTGATCGACTTCAATGCCAACTTATTATTCGAATATGTTTCGCCTTTTTATAACAATTATGTCTTACATCATTTATTCCATTTAGATTCGAGCACGTAGGTACTATTTTTAATTTTTTTTTTCCGGACGGTTTCCTCATTAGTTGTATGCCTTTTCTTTCTGTCTGGTATATAATTTGCATGAAGGGGCATATCAACAAAGACGACAGTTCTATGGAGTGTTCGGATATTGGTAATGTCAGAGACAATATGCATAAAACTGGTTCCACGAAAAAAAAACTAATTTAATTTGAAAAATGCTGATGGTTCTTCCTTCAAATGAAGTCTGCAAGTGTGCTCTGTAAAAGAGCATTTCGTCCGGAACAAAGTTAGTTAATACCAGTCCTCCTATAAGGAAGTGTGTTGGTAATCCGAATTTCTTTCTAGAATTCTAATCCGAATTTCTTTCTAGAATTCTAGAAAGTAATTCGGATTACCAACACACAAACAGAGAATGTCTCATATCGAGAATATTTCACATTGAACATGATGAAAAATTAATTATTTTTAATAATATGTAGAAATCTCCACTTTTACCTGAAGACGGTCCTTGAGACCAGAAACACGTGTCGTAAAATTATGTAAAGCAAAGCATAATATTTTTCTAAATAAATCCATTACAACCAAAAACGTTAGCGGCACCTCTCTTCTATTCTTTTTAATATATATATATATATATATATATATATATATATATATATATATAGAGAGAGAGAGAGAGAGAGAGAGAGAGAGATAGAATTAGGGATCCTTAAATTGGATAGCGTAAGAGACTTTGAAACCATCCAGAATTAAATAAATATAAAACTATATCCCCTTCAAGTTGTGTTTTACCTAATGGGATAATTGAATAATGGAACCCTGAAACTTCAAACACTTAATTGAAAGTAATGCGAACACCAATGTTGCGTTTTCTTAAATATTATTCACTATAATATACTGACTTTCTTAATAGAAGTTTTGATAGGTAATTGACCAAATCGAAAAATTGTTGCGAAAGAAACTAGTATTTAAACAAAAAAAAATATAATCAGTTTTTGTGAAATTTAGTAATGATTTTTCTTAATATATTTCCTTGGCTTCCACGGGATATCTATAGGGACATGTGTGTATGCGTATACATAGAGTTTCCAACGGTCTGGATTCGAAAGTACTCCCCATTAAGTTCTAGCTTTTTCTTCTAATTAGAATTTTCTAACATAAAATATTGTTCTAATTTCTCGTCCTCTTTTTCAATAATAATAATAATAATAATAATAATAATAATAATAATAATAATAATAACACCTAACTACCAAGACTGCATAATGTTACGGACACAAATGTACAATTTCAATTAATTAAATTATGCAATCGTCATTATTTGCATTGACATGTTGCCACATATGTGGCAGATCTTCGATAAAGGAGATTTCTGGGGGGTTTGATGTGAAATATTTCTGATCGAACACTTGCAGGTGATTTTCATTCTTTAATAATCTCTTGGTGCACAGCCAAATCAATATAGCGAGTTCGGTAAAACAAGACAAGTAGATTCAAATGTTTTCTCCACTGTTATTTTTTCTGTGTGCACTTACGAAGAACTTTTCTCTTATTGATTAACGTTGGTCATTTGTTCTTGTTCTACATGATTTCTCCTTTAGCGCGTGGGTGATCATGAATCTCCAAAATTTCCTGTCCTTTTTAGGGTCCTAGTAAAGTGTGTCTGCCAACCATTTACACAAATTCGTTTGATAGATTATCCGCTACTTACTTGTCTCCTTCTTGCCTGTGATGCGAGGGTCAAATCTTCTAGGCCCAATTTCCTCCGTATGTGCCGTAGAAATTTCAACGAAATTTTCAAATTGGTTTTGGAATTTTCTGCACAATTTATTATAGACACGTTGCAAATGCTGGACACAAAATTGTGCATTTAATGTTTCACTACGTTTTAAGTATTCTAAATGATTCAAGCATTTAATGTTTTAATGATACAAAAGTTCCGGAGTTTGTTGCGAAGATTTACGCGCTGAAATGTATTTCATATACATAATTTTTATCACTTTTTAAGATATATTTACGAACAGTTAATTGAATGATATTTTTCTGTATTATAATTGGTCCGCTCCAAACGGAAATTACGTATTACTAAAACTAATATTTATATATGGGTGTAGATGTCTGTAAATCAATATATATTTGGATTCAGAGTTTATAGCATATTTTCATTTGCCAAAGATATCATCTCCATCGTTAGCAAGAATAAATAGAATTTCATTCACTAAAACAAAATGGGATTATATTTTGGAAAATCTATTATTGGAAACTATTCTTGAATATCTAAATCAAGTGAGTAAAAACCTGATAAATATTTAATGGAATATTGAGCACAAAGAAATGTATTGGACGTGGATTTGTTTTATTTTCGCTATAAATATCTTGATTTGACAACCAAATAAAAGTGAAACTACTTAATAACAGTGAAAGAGCGGTCGCAGAAGAATATCAAATCATTCGCATAGCATATATTTAATTTCTCCTAATCTACGTAGATGAAGATTTCAATTTAATCTGATCATCAAAACGTGATCATAATACCAAAACGTTAAAAAAAAAAATAATGGAACAAATCAATTTAACAAATTAAGGATCTTTGTCAAAAAAAAGTAAAGAAAACTATCACCAAATTAATCAAATCAGGGATTGAATTTCAAGTTGGATTCTCTCGTTATTAATATTGAAGGACACGTAGTTAAAAAATTCGAACGACTTCTGAGACGATTTTAAGTATATATATATATATATATATATATATATATATATATATATATATATATATACCCAAGTATAGGATTGATGTATACGGAATATATTCAATAATCAACAATATATATATATATATATAAATATATATATATATATATATATATATATATATATATATATATATATATATATATATATATATATATATATAAACTGCTTCTGCGTAATAGTATATCATTAATAAATCATTTTTAAATGGTATTGCGATATATTATGCCGCTTTTTGTCCCAATCTGTGGCTCACTTTATTTTATACTAATTTGTATTGTTTTACTTCTTCTTCTTCCATTTTTGCCTTAACTGATAGCTTTAGATACTAACTTATAGTGCTATTTGTAAGTTAATGATTAAACATGTTTTGAAAGCATTAATTGTGCGACTGAAAAAGAATCAATGTGAAATCATTTATGTCGACTATCACCTGTTAATATGTAAATACTATATTAAGGAAAAATTAATATTTTTTTTAATTAGCAAGCAGATAATTTCTATTCAAATCTTATATATTGTAAAAAAAAAAGAAATATATTTAAATTTCATAGGATAAATTTTATATTTCTTCTGTTAATTTGTTTCTTTTTTATACGCCCCATTCTTGATATTTACAATTTCTTGTTAGTATTCTAGTTTTTGTTGTTGTTATTGTTTTTGCTGTTGTTCTTGTTCTTCTTGTTATTCTTGTTATTCTTGTTGTTGTTGTTGTTCTTCTTCTTCTTCTTCTTCTTCTTCTTCTTCTTCTTCTTCTTCTTCTTGTGTTGCTGCTGATTGTTCTTGCTTTTGTATTTTTTCTCCTATTTTTTCCTCTTCTTCTTGTTCCTCTTCTTGTTCTCAATATTTTTATTCTTGTTCTAGTTCTTCTTCTCCTTGTTCTCCTTCCTCATCTTGTTCTTGTGCTTGTTGTTGTTGTTGATCTTCTTCTTCTTCTTCATCTTCTTCTTCATCTTCTTCTTCTTCTTCATCTTCTTCTTCTTCTTCTTCTTCTTCTTCTTCTTCTTTTTTCTCAAAGCAGGGATTTTCTTCTGTCTCATCAATGCATCAAGTTCGTTTTTATTCATCATTTTTGAGCATCATTCTTCTCTTTCATAGAGCTATAAATCCGTACTATATATGAATGATATATATATATATACTGTTTCTCATGTAACATCACCCACTCAGCCACGTATATATATATATATATATATATATATATATATATATATATATATGTATACATATATATTTATACATAATTATATATATACATAATGATTTTCATTATTACATTATTCTATATTTATTTTTTATTTATAATAATAATAATAATAATAATAATAATAATAATAGTCCTACAATATAAATTATACTTCGTCAATATTTAATGAAGTTCTAATGAAACAGGCGTGAAATTAAATTCAGATAAATGTGAATGATCTGTTCAATTTAAAGTAACCTTTCATATGAAATTTATTGACCATGACTTGATATACATTTGTCTCGTTTTTGACTTGATATACATATGTCTCGTTTTTTCTTTAACTACTTTGACTTTATTTACGTTCAAATTTCAATACCCAATCGCCGTCTCATTTAACCATTCATAATATGTCATTAGTAATGTCCACACAAGAAACACTTTCAATAATATTATTATTTTCTAACTAAAGATAGAATTAAATGTTGTACCTTTGCACAGATACATCATAAAATACTCTCTTTTTATACAGAAGTTCCCTAAATATGATTACATCACAAAAACCTTTTATGCATGGTAGATGGTGAAAAACACTCAAAACACTGCATACAATATTTGATCCGTCACGATTATCTTGCCTCGAAATTTAACAAAACCTTTGTCTAGCCACCGAATCGCCATCTTTCTTTCGAATTTCAATAGACAACGGGAATTGACGGATTTTCAAATCAATTGTAGCTATTTTCTGAAACACACAGATCATCAAACACTAAGAGTAATGTATTATCATGACAGACGTGACGGTTAGTGAGATGTTAACAATTTCAGTGAGGTTCCTTAATATTTTCGTTATCTTCATTTTTCTATTTCGGTTGATTTACCCAACAAATTTCATTGACAAAAGAACATGATCTTTAACCTTAGGCTGATATAAATTTATTGACTAAAATATACACAATGGTTGGCAATTGTAAACCCTTCAAAAGGTTTATCACAAGATTCATAGCAAAACAATAGCAGTAGTGATTATACGTTTCTCGTGTATATGATAGAAAGAAAGGTCGATTAGTATAGTAAAAATGTATTAATCAACATAACTTAGTGGAGGAGAAGGCAGCATGCGATCAAACGGCATCAGTCTGTTGCAGCACATAAATAAATATGAATAAATATTAAAAAGATAGATGGATATATATATATATATATATATATATATATATATATATATATATATATATATATAATTATTTATTTAAAAATATGATTCCAACACGCTATATAAGAGTTCTCATGTTTCAAAGCAAGAGCCGAAAACTTCAATATGATTATTTGAATTAAAGTACTAGCTGTGTTCCATCTGCAAGCGAAATTTTCATTAACTTATGACGGAAATTTAAACGTTTTATAAGAATATTCATTATTGAAATCAAAATTTCTATGGTAACGGCTAGAGCAATTGTTTAAAGAAAAGGGGCTTAAGGTGTTAATAATTTGCATCAATATCTCAGTTACATTCACAGATGTCAGTATATATATATATATATATATATATATATATATATATATATATATATATATATATATATGTATATTGTCTTAAAACAAGGAATTTATTAATGGTAATAGTCCCTAAGGCCCTTTCTTCCAACATCTCATCAGGAGAAAATCGTTGGAAAAATTGATAAATTAAACGAAAAGAACAAGTACGAAATAGAGGGAAACACGCTCAAATAAATAGCATACAAGTATATATACTTATAAAGAGGGAAGGGTAAATCGCGTATAAATAATTAGCGAGGGACAGTTAAAATAAATTATCCCTCAATAAATTAAGGGACTTCACAAAGTCTTTCTGTCGGTAAAGAGAAGGTTTCCGTAATCCTATACAGATTGATTCCAAAATCTTCAAATGGTTGTTGGAACCAGCTATGTGAATAATTTTGAAACACTCTTTCGTATATGATTTGGCACAGGCTATATTCTCTAACAGATCTTGAGCAATAGCCGATTCCATATTTGTAGAGGGAAGATAACACATGTTATCTCTTTTGCGATGTCATATTTTAGAAGGTACATATTGATTAATTCTTGTTTCCAAATGCAAGGTTGTGTATATATATATATATATATATATATATATATATATATATATATATATATATATATATATGTATATATCGATTCTCCCGTCGGGTTCGACGTATGAGGGTCAAGCAGATCAGTTTCCAGGAAACTGACAGCCCGACACCGGCACATGAGATTCGATTATAGTGGTGAAGGTTTCGTGCAGGACCATCCACACTTTTTGAAGGGCCGAATACAGAGACCTGGTGCACTACGTGCCACAAGGTCCCCAAACAACCCCCTCAGGTTTTGAATTCAGAGTTGTCCTTCTCCTAGACCAGTTGCCACCCAAGGCTATGGATCCAGTCTGTCCTGCTATTTAACCCATAGCTGGAGGGAGAAGAATAGGATTCACACCTTTCCCAAGGTATATAATATATATATATATATATATATATATATATATATATATATATATATATTTTCATTTCAAATGTTACCTACCTGCAACTACCTTGAAATGTAGATTAATGAATTAACTTACGGCCATGACACTTTGAGACATTGTTTCCCATCGGATCACAGAAGATAAGTTGCGTTGAGCCTGATCCGTATCTAGATGCGTGACTGTTTGACGATACCTGGTTCTACAAGATTGAAAGTGCGAGTAGTGTAATGTATAACGGCTCAGAATGAGAAATTGGAGAAACGAGTTGACTTCCATCCGGATTTGTTCAATTTACTTACGCGCAAATAACATTGCGAACTGTTAATTACAACTATTTAGCACTTAACTATGTGTTACGTTGTAGGATTTTATCTGAAATTCATTATTAGCTCCAAAAAATTGTTAATTCAATATTCACACAATATTTTTTTTCAGTGCAAAAGTAGGTTTTGGTTTTAAATTAACTACAAGACGTTAATAAAGAGAAAAAATATAATGGAAATCAAGCAATTAACAAATTCAAGCCCTAGATTTAGTTAACATATAAACTATTTGTTTACTATACTTTTTACATTATTCGGACAATTGTCCTCATCTTTGTCACCATATTTAATACAACGTTTCGGCCGTTGTACGCTCCGACATTCTTCAGTTGGTTTGAATGTCGAACTGAACCCTTTATTTCGCTCACTGGGGTAGACTGTTCTAGTTCCACGTGCCGTGTCTAATGGATGTCAGTTATCAGTTACCTTCTTTTTAATTCCTCTCTCCAAGTTCTCCACCGCCTTAAACAGGTATTGAACACACACTCTTTGCGTCCTTTCACTGGATCTAACCATCGCCTTTATCCACTGTGCCAAGTGTCCTCGTTTAGTAGAATAATGTGAAATGTAATAAACATTTATCATAATTTATGAATATTAGTTAGTGTATTTTTTGTAAATTAAAAAATTAATTTACTATGAAATTGATTGAAGGCGTATTACATACAACAGACGGTTTAAATATTTCTGAATAAATCTAAGGTCATGAATAATCTCCATATTAAAGTCCCAATCTTACGAGGATATATGTAATATTTTATCATTAAATAAAAAAAAATATGTTATACAAAGTTCGCGTGGTAGTGTTCATCTTTGGAATGATTTTGAATTTCGAGAACGTATGTGATGTCACGTTTGCGGGAATGTTTCATAAAACTTGAAACACAGTCAAGTCACATCGTTAAATCCTGTAAATTCAATAGATTTCCAGAATGTCTGGGTATGTTGTTTGTTTTAACTTAATATAGATAGATTCTAAATTTTTAATCGTTGTATTGAAATTAATTCAGGTGGTTTATATAATTGTAAATTTTATGTTAATCTATCATATGTTCTAGACAAAATTTGGTTGTGTTGTGTCTGTTTATATGACATAAGGTATTATTCATTATTTACTTTTTAGAACAAGAATAAGGTAATAGAATTAGTAAAAGAGTTTTGGTTTTAAATAGACGATCTTATTTTTATATAGTGTTACCTGAGACTTTTTATTTCAAGCGTTTCACACCAAGTAAGGCGGGAAGCCACTAGTACGAAAAGAGGTTACAGAGAGTTGGAGCGAGAGCAAAGAGGAGTGATAGTGGAAAAGATGAAGAGAATGTTAGGGGATAGATCAAAGTAACTTTAGAAAGTCGATTAACATCACATTTGAATAGTTAGAGGATATAGCTATCAGGGAATAAAGAAAAGGGGAGGGAGTTCTACAGACGAGAGGTGCGAGACATGAACGTATTGGAGTAGAAGAGACAACTACATTTAACATTTTCGACAGTGAAAGGGTGAGAGCGAGATGCTAGCCGAGTTAAACGCTTAAATTCCTGAAGTCTGGGAACCAGCGAAAGCCGCTCATCGGAACAGTTTCCGTGAAAGTATTTGTAAAAAAGATAGAGGGAGGCGATGGCACGTCTGTGAGAGAGCGACTGCAGACGAGATGCCAGATCAAGGACAATTACATTGCATATCCATCTCTGGATTTTATCAAGGACCTTGAGACAAACAGAAGGGGCTCCAGACGATATAGGGCAGAAATACTCCATGTAATGGTGAATGGTTGATTTGTAGATTTGAAGGATCGACTCCAGCGAGAAAAATTTCACCAACTTTCTTTGCGGTGGACGAAGCCATTGACTCAGTGTATATTTTCCATCTCAGGTCAGCAGTCAATTTGAGACCGAGCAGTCGCAAAAAGGTGCTCTCGTGGATTTGTGCGTCAGATATTCTAATGGGAGGCAGGGATGGTTCTCTGTAGTGAGTAATAGAGAGAAGTTTTGTTTCTGAGTCATTAAAAGTTAACCACACAATCCGTGCCGGTGTCCGCAACCGATTGGAGGGCCTTTTTGACAAAAACGACCAGGTTAGTTTTGTCAGCGTCGCTATATTTCTTTTTAGAATTTACATTTATAAAATAATATTTTAGACACTTTCGTCATGTTTGTAGTTTAGGATAAATAGGTTGAATCAATATTTTTGTATAGCCTCTGTATATAAGTGGATTTTTTGTGCGTTTCATAGAAAAATATTTTTAAAGCATTAAGCTATGTCACACACACAGGAACAAAAACATTCAACAAAAATGAAAATCTCTACAATTTACTACATATATCTCTGTCGATATCATCATATAAATATTCTAGAAGGCCTATTATTTAGTGACTAAATTGTAAAAAGATGTATGGCCGAGACATATAGCCTTGTGGGAAATTAAGTGAAATAAGAAAGTTTATATGTTGCAACGTGATATATATATATATATATATATATGTGTGTGTGTGTGTGTTATTTGCACGTAGCTGTGTAGAGAAGAAGAGAATTCATACGTCTTCACATGCATGTAATGGATTCGACTGAAATTTGAACTCGGCTCTCCGATTCCTCAATCCAAGCCGTTATCCAACATGTATATATATATTTACTGTGGTCAACACTTATATATTATTATATACTTCAACGTAACATTGTATTGATCGCAAGTTCTAGCTGTATATTTACATTTTTCTATCACTGCTTTTGAGCACATTTAACTATGCATACAACATAATTTGATATCATATACTGCTCACGCATATACATATATATATATATATATATATATATATATATATATATATATATATATATATACATATATATATATATATATATATATATATATATATATATATATATATGTGTGTGTGTGTGTGTGTGATTGTGTGAGTGTGTGTGTGTGTGATTGTGTGTGCCTGCTTGCGTGCGCTTGGTTCACAGTTATTCGGGAAATATTTTTAACAGGTGACCAGAAATTTATTTCGTTTTGAGACGTATGCAAAATATGTAATCCATCAACTTACAATCGATTAAACGAACGAGAACCCAGACAATGTGTGGAAGAATACTGACACAAGGCACGGCTGACAGGTATTCAGATTTTTAGAAAATTACTCAGCTAAACCATCGAAACAACTCCTGCATCTATACTGACAAGTGCAACATCTCTTGGAACTCTATTTTTTTGTATATATATATATATATATATATATATATATATATATATATAATATATGAATATATATTTATATATATATATATAATATATATATGAATATATATAAATTTATACATATATAAATATATAAATATATATATATATAAATATATATACATATATAATATATATAAACATATATAAATATATATATATATATATATAAATATATATATATAAATATATATATAAATATAGATATATAAATATAGATATATAATATATATATAAAGATATATATATATATATATATATATATATATATATATATATATAAATTTATATATATATAAATGTATATATATATATATATAAATATATATATATATATAAATTTATAAATATATATATATATATATATAAATTTATATTTATATATATATATACATATATAGATAGATAGATAGATAGATAGATAGATAGATAGATATAGATATATAATTTTAGGTCGTAGAACAATTTTTTTTTCAAATTGCTACACAAGAGCTTTCTTGTTTATTTACTACACTGTACCTCTTCTGGCGAATGGTCAGTTTCATTAACACTCGCCTGATGAAGTACAACGTAGTACCGAAGCACGAAAGCAATTGTATAGATATTTCGACATACTTTTGTTCTAATATTTAAAATAATATAAAATAATATGTATGGAACACTGTTTAAAATGTTAAATATTAAGAACAGTGGAAATATACCTCATCTGTTCTTTCTTTCATAAATTCAAAAGAGTTAATACATATACAATTTATAAAGAAAGTTACGATTGTTCATTTAAATAATTCAGCTTACACCAGACACCAGGTTCCTTCTCAGGCTGAAGCTTCTTCCAGCCGGACTTTTGACATTTAATACATGGAAAATAACTTTAGATCTGATCACGATACAATACGAAACCATGAGCCTAGATTTTAACAGCTGGCTAATTTTATTTTCTTGCGACATTCGTCTGTCGATGGACGAGTGTGTGTGTGTGTGTGTGTGTGTGTGTGTGTGTGTGTGTGTGTGTGAGAGAGAGAGAGAGAGAGAGTACGACGAGGGGACCTCTGTTTTCGGCTGCTAGTGACTACTGTCTTATAAAGTACTAACATTACATTTCCTGTCAGCTCTCATTTAAAAATTCAATCATCAAGTCCGCTTCACTGAGCATCTTCGTGAAGGTCCTTTGATATGAATCTTGTGAGGTCCACTACCCTTAGCTGACCTTTATCAAGTCGATTACTGTCAAAAACAATTTTTATAATATCTTTCCGATGTTTCCATGAACATATCAGCTGCCAACTGATAAAGCCACATCCGCCCACATCTAAAAGAAAAAATCTTGTAAAGTATTTTTCTCATCTCGGCCCCTTCTAGTTGCAGCAATATTTAGGTTTTGCAACATGCACAAAAGAATCAACAAATAAATCAAACGAACTATTTCAACAATACAGGAAATAAAATAAAGGAATATCAGTTCAGCGAATGTCTCTTGATAAATTAAAAGTGTTCGTTTGTTAAAAGTAAGTATTCACAATGTTAAAAATAAATTTCCGCCCATTTGATGATAAGGATGTTTTTGTTTGATTTCAGGGCTAAAATGAGACCATATTCTCTTCTTTTTCTTTATTTTTCAATCATTTTGCAACTCGGGGACACTAACATCAAATATGTGCGGAAGTTTAAGTATCTGCGGAGTGTTCTGATGGAGGACGTTAGTTACGACGCTGATATCCGAAGACAGATTGGGATGGCCAAGGATGCATTCCAGAATCTGGGGTTGGGTGTACAGCGAAACAGTAGATTTTCTAAATTGACAAAGAATACTAAGCTGCTACGTGATATCTCTCTTCCTATACAGCAGCCTATGTTGGACGGTATCCTCAAGCATTACAGAAGAAACTCGAGACGGTGGACATGTGGTTCTACAGAATGATGCTGAGGATGTCATGGACCGAGCATGTGAGCAACGGTGAGGTCTTGGATGCAAACAAGGAGGAAACTTATCCTTAACATAAGGAAGAGGCAGATGAAATTTCTGGAACACGTGATAAGAAAGGAGGGCCTGGAGAATCTGTTACTCACGGGACTAATATATGGAAAAAGAGATAGTGGAAAGCAGCACATGTCATACGTGGCGGGTGTGGGCAGGTGGATGGCGGAGCGCGGTCTAGGGGAGTTGGCAGAAACACAAAACCTTTTGAGAACCACAAGAAGTAGAGGAAAGTGGAAGCCCATGGTCGCCTACGTAGTGAAAAGACAAGGCACATGAGCTGCTTTCGCTGGTTCCCAGACTTCATTAATTTAAGCGCTCAACTAGGCTGTCAGGTCGATCTCACCCTTTCACTGTCGAAACTGTTAAATATAGCCGTCTCTGCTACTCCAATAGCTTCATGTCTCGCACTTCTCGCCTGTGGAACTCCCTCCCTATCTTTTCTTTTCCTGATAGCTATAATTTCCAATTATTCAAATGTAACGTCAATCGACGTCTCCAGATTCCCTGATCTATCCCCTAACCCTCTCTTCATTCTTTCCTTTGTCACTCCTTTTTGTTCTTGTATCTACTCTGAAAACCTTTGCATGCTAGTGGCTTCTCGCCTTGCTTGGATTTGCATGCTTAATATATATATATATATATATATATATATATATATATATATATATATATATATATATATATATATATGTCAGCGCACAACGAGGAGTGCATCTCTCTCATGCTTTCACTGTCGAAACTGTTAAATGTAGCCGTCTCTTCTACTCCAATAGCTTCCTGTCTCACACTTCTCGCCTGTGGAACGCTCTCCCCATTTCTTCTTTTCCTGATAGCTATCATCTCCGTCAATTCAAATGTAATGTCGATCGTCGTCTTCGGATGACCTGATCTATCCCCTAACCGTCTCTTCATCATTTTTCTGAATCATTCTTCTTTTTTGTCGCCTCAACTCCGTAACCCCTTGCGTGGTAGTGGCTTTCCGCCTTGCTTGGGGTTGAATGCTCAAAAAAAAAAAAACATAAAAAGAAAACGACGCATACGTGAATGAAGGTGTGTATCGCACATGACGTCTCTCTACTGTTCTTTAGCTCTCAGTCTATTCTCACACTTGTGCAGAACAGTTCGACTGTCTTTCGTTATCACTTTTTTTCGAACACCAATATTTCGTATCAATTTTGCGGTGTCGATATTTAATTTCTTTAAAGTCCTACGCTCATTCACGTCACGGACCCATTATTAATACAAAATTTCAAAATTATGCGCATTATTTTGAGAAAATAATATATTCGTCAGATTTTGCTCTTGCTTTTTCAACATTTACATGATTCTGATTATTTTAACACGTCGCCAATAACAAAACGGTAGCATTGTAGCTCAAACCAGACACCAGACTCGTTCTCATGTTGCGGCTTCTTCCAATCTAATATTTGTTACATAATACCAGGAAAATAACTGTTTGGTCAGATCCTTAACTTCGAAACAAAACCATGAGTACAGATAGTAGCAGCCAGCTAATTGTATTCGGTTGTAACATTCTGATGCAGACGAGCGGGGCAGTGAGGTGAGATGAGGAGATGAAGGGTCTAATCGGTTTGCGCCTTCTTTTCTTTTGGTGTCGTGGCACACCGTTTTCTGCATAAACTTATATTTGTCCTCTGATCTTTCGTCTAAAAGAGTCATTCATCAAGTTCACTCTCTACGGCTAGAATTCTTTTACAGGGTCTTTTTACATGGTCGACATACTATATCAAGTCGATTACACCCCTGAAAAATTTGTTAAAATCTTTCAGATGTTTCCATTAATATTATATCATCTTCCAACTGATATCGGTACACAGGATTTTTCGGAATTGTTCATTGAGAAAAGAATAAATCAAAGTATATTAACTGTCAAAATTGTATCTATTCAGCGCATTCAAAGTTATTTTATATTTCATTAAAAGTTATATATGTGAAAAATAAATGTATATCCGTCTGTCAATATATATATATATATATATATATATATATACACATATGCATATATATAAAAATATATATATATACATATATATGTATATATATATATATATATATATATATATATATATATATATACATGTACATACATACATATATATATATATATATATATATATATTTGTATGTATATGCATGTATTTAACTATTTACATTGTTCAAACTGTTGTTCTCACGTTTACTGTAATATCCACGACACTTCGCACGTTCTACGCTCCGGTTTTCTTCAGATGATATACTTTGAGAAGGCACATGATCCAGTGGATAAAAGCGTGGATTGAATCCCGTGACTTGATTAGTAAAGCTTACTTGACGAGTAATCAAATTTCATGCGAGTTCGTTAAGTAACCATAGCGCAGATGATGAGAATCTTGAAAAGTTGTGTTATTAAAATAAATGAAAATGAGATATCCAGAAAAGGCGTGGCACACGGAACTTAAACAACCAACAGCGATGGACCTTATAAGGGTTCGTTTCGAAATTACGTATATCACCCGAGAAAAGCCGGATCATGCGATAGGGGAAACGTCGTGAATTTGACAGTAAAGAGAAGGTCAACCGATACAAATAGTTTAAATACCTCATTTCAGAAATATAGACAGACACTGTATTGTTTTTCTTACTATTCTAAATGTTATAAATACTGTATAGATATGTTTCGGCAGACATCCCTGTTTTATAAACAGTGTAAACGTCAGTCAACTTGCCTTTGAATTGAAGAGTCTTAATAAAGAATCCTTTCTGCAAGTATAACAGTTTTCTTCTTCTAGGGGAAAAAAACACCATATAAACCGATGTACTTTTAAACAGCACAATAAAAACATAATTCTATGTAAGAACTGCACATATTTTATAATGTTGTTCTTGTAATTGCTGACAATAATTTTTTCCTTGTCGTATTTCAAAGAATTATTATATTTAAAAGCTCACTGGTTAATCTCATTTAAGCCAAAGCAACTGGTGAATTAGGTCAGGAGAGTCGACATGTTTAGAATGATATGGTCGTGATAATAATCGCCCAGCTCATCCTTGATCGCATATGATTTTTGATAGAGTGACACACTACTTAAACATATGACACGTTTCTTGACCATATTGTTTAGTATCTCGATAAACAAAGTTTCCATTGATCTTGAACTTATATATGTGATGTCATAACATATAATTCTTTCCTCACAACACAAGGGTATGTCTCATACGTTAGTTATGTCAATTAAAATTAAAATAATACTACTAAAAATAAAGGAAAATAGCATTTAAAATCTGTCCAAAATGCTTTGACCAAAAAGAAGAGTGAACATTTGTTAAAACATCCCACCATCTTTTCTTAATTTTATGCTAAATATAATGGCTGACTATTGATTGGAAAGATCTGCCAGGAGCTTTATATTATTTTATTTTATAGTTGTGAAGAAACTACGATGTAGAAAATATTCTCGTTGATATTGTCTCTCATATCGAAGAATTTAATTTCTTCCTTGCTGATCGTCTTCTTCATAGTGATGGCACAGATGACAATGTAGACCAATTCTTCGAAGAAATGATAACAAGAATTGATGACATTGACGGTACAGTAATGATGTTGTAAGCAGAGGTTAATTTTGCCGAGCTGTTCTCATTTGTCGTTTGATCTCTTATATTTATATCCAAGTGAATTCGACGTAATGGTTACGATTGCTATAAAATATCAGTAGGTGGTACTTCATGGGCCTCCTCTTGAAACCGTTTAGGCTAAAGCCCAGGTAATTTCAGTGTTGTTTTGCGTTTGTCTTTATTTTGGAGGAGGGAAATCTTGTGGTAATTTCCCAGAAGTGACCTCGATGAATAAATAAAGGGCAAATATTGACTATTTCTCTTCTTTGTACATGCTGAACATTGAAAACGGTGTTTCATGATTAGCGAGGCGATGATTTGATTTCTTGATCTTTCCAGGACTTTATTGTTGATCAGATATCATTCCAATTTAATAGACAATACTGAATTAATTTTTCGGAGGTGAAAACCTTGTTTATATATTATATATATATATATATATATATATATATATATATTGTCATCCACAGACAGACTGATTCCCAATATCGCTGCACATCGGTGTGGCTAGACATCCAATTCTTTCAAGCCAGGATCGAAAATCGATAGATTCGGCAGTAGTCAGAGAGTCCACCCGCTCCAAGCCCTTGGTATTTTAAAGTACTTATTCTTTGAATGAAGACGCCAATGACTAAAAGTGCTCAGTTCGGGAAGAGCTTGTCAAATTATGATGGTAGTAATTGTTTGAAAATTCGCTCTCTCGCAAGAGTGCACACACGAATTTAAGTATTTCGGGCGCGTATATACTGTCATCAACAGACAGACTGATTCGCTGTATCAAGGTTCATCCGTATGGCTAGAATTCCGGGATCGAAATCAGATTCGGCAACAGTTTGAGATTGCGCCCCCCACCCAACTAACACATGGGTTGAAGAAAAAAAAATCCTCAGTTACGGAAGTTCATGTAATAATATTAGTGGTAGTCAGTGTTGAAAAATTCATACTTTTCCATGAGTGCACAACCGAATTACGGATGAGTATATATTGACAGACTGCTTTGTGGCACCATTTACCAAGGCAGAAAAAGAAAAGAAAGGAAAGAAAGGAAAAGACAGGCGAAGACCCAAAGCGTGGATGATAAGCAGAACACCACGGCTAAGAGACAATGGATAAAGGATATTTTCATAAATAACAAATGGCGAAGAGTGTCATTACAATGAAAAAAAATTCTGAGTGGATAAAGGAATCAGGTGTGTTCTGACGACGGGCTGTGTTATTGGGATACATAAACAAACCGCTAATGCGGGAAGGCATCTGATTGGCAAACCACAGACCGACTAGCCAAAGAAAAATCCAAATGAAAATGTTATTTTGATAAGTGACGGAAAACAGGTGGACTACAGGGCTTTGGATAGATATGAAAAATTAATTGTGTCAAAAGCCGCACACGAGGTGGCCACTGACCGATTTCTTTCGACACAACATCTTTAGCCTGCGATAATAAAACTATGTTATCAGAAATGTGTACCGAAAAAATGAATGGGAACCTAGAAATGTTCTTTTCGAGGCGACGGTCTGGCCGTGTTAAAAAGACCACCCATTCTGATAATTAGCGATAAGATGACTGACGAAGCCCAGGTAAGAACAAGAGTTATGACCACCATCGATCGTATTGTTCTGTTTGCGGCTAGAGAAAATGATAACTGCGATTAAAAGAAAGAAAAGGAAAAGATATTTTTTTTTGTTAAGCAAGATATTTTTTTTTTCTGAAACAAAGCCGCGGGATCGTACACGCCCGACTAGACATCATTGGTCGAGTGGTAATCACGTGACGCAAGGAGAAGGCTGTCGCCTTCCATCTAGAGGATGGGTATGAGAGGTTGCTACGAAGAAGTGGGGAGGGCAGTTCACGCCCC
Organism: Acanthosepion pharaonis; assembly: GCA_903632075.3. Lineage (NCBI taxonomy): Eukaryota > Metazoa > Mollusca > Cephalopoda > Sepiida > Sepiidae > Acanthosepion > Acanthosepion pharaonis. The sequence goes on from CAHIKZ030005568.1 coordinate 1,938,544, forward strand.
TCTGAAGTATGGTGAGAAGGTGGGAGTAAGAGAAGTCTCCCAAAAATGGAAAAAAAGTGGAAAATTCCTAACCAGAAATAAAAGAGGTGGATATGTATTTAGAATTATCGAGGACCCCCCGGCGGCGACAAACCCACCCCGGTTTTGGTCGGCGTCCATATAAGCGAAGTCGCAGCGAGCAGAAATCAGTTCGAGTTAGAGTTTCAGTTCCAGTTCCAGTAGAGAGCTCGAAGTTCGCAGTGGAAGTTGGTTCCACCTCGCAGATAGCTGACTTAAATATTCACGCAAACTCCGGACTCTTCTTCAATCCAAGAACAATTAATTTGAAGAGCGACTTAGATCCAGACCACTAAAATAAGTTTTTTTTTCGACTTTCGCCCGAAGACACACCGAAAAACCCATTTCTTAAAGAGCAAACAACTTGAAGCGTTAAAACTCGCCTAACGGAAAACAACGTGTCACAATCCATAGAACGGGTCGGGAAATAGACGCAGTCCTATGTATCCAACAACTAGACATGAAGTTTGTTATCCTTTTTTTAGATACCTTGAATTTTTGAATTATCATTTTATTTTCTTTTATGCATATTTGTGCGGTGTCAGCCCAGTTTGAACCCGATTTGCATTACGGCCCCAACTACTGATTGATCTCATCTGCCTAAGATCAATTCACAACGTGGTTAGGCAGACTGGAGATCAGTGCAGTTACTTTGGTAACAAGGCGTTGGAAGCGAGTTGGGAACGACGAGGCTGATATCGAATCTAACCAGATTCCCATCCGAATCACAAATAGGTTAGAACGTCACATTTGGGTGCCGCGACCGATACCAAGCCAGTTGACGTCACAGGACGAGACAACACGACTGACGCGACAGGCGGACGTCCCGTTTGGAGCGGCGACACCTGAACGGAGCAGCGAGGAGCGAGCGAAGGCTGCGTTTAAGGACGTCGCAGCTGACGCCGTGACCTAAGGACGTCACACTTCTCTGTATCACAGTTCATCGGTGTGGCTAGACATCCGATTGCTTCAAGCGGGGTTCGAAAATCGCCTGATTTAAATATTTGAGAATGTTTTCTGTCATTGTGTTTTTCAACTTCGTAGAAAGTCAGGACGTACATACATCAAATTGTTTTTAAATTAACTGGCAGTAAAAAAAATATCGTTGAAATATTAAAAGATAAGCTTCAATATTAATGCAATACTTAAATTCTCTTATCAATTTTGACTTCTTCTGAGGTTATATGTTACTTATCGCATACGACTGCAGTATGCTTGACAAAAAGAAATTTCCGCCAACAGAGGTCCAGATTGTTATCAAACCAACCAAGGCTGAAGCGGCAAAAGGAAGTCCCGTGCAAATGAAAAGCCAGATTAAACGGCAGACAAGAGAATTTCCAAATCTGAGAATATGCAAAATGTTAGGGCCTCTCAAACTCGTGAACAATCTGAAGGCCTAATCAAGCGCTCTCTGCAGTTGCTAGACAGGACGGCTTTGAAGCTTGTATATAATTGTATATTGACTTGTGGATAGATAATTATTTTACTTATATTAGTTCATTTACATTTAATGACTTCTAACAGCGCTTTTAAATATGCAGAATAATATAAAAATTCAAAAAACAAGACAATGAAGACAACCTAAAATTAAATAATAAAACAGTTTATTTACATATTTTAAGCTGAATAATTATAATAATGTATTCAAAATATTTTTTGCCATGTATGTTGTTGCGTTATCACACAATAGCCTGTTTTATTTTGGACAGATGGAAGCAATGCAATAGTAATATATATCAATGTCTTTATTGAAATTCTATCATTGACCGAGTTAAAAATCGTTTAGGTGGTCTCTTGTGCGATATTTTTATCCAGTCTGCACTTTCTTACCTCAAAGAGACAAGGTCGCAAGCTTGTCTTTACTCTATCGCTATTTCCATGCCATATATTCAGATGAAATTCGCTCATGATTTGCATCAGTTCAGACCATTATATTTCGGCATATCCAGCGTATTTATAAACATTGAAATTATGAGAATGGCACTGATTATTTATGCATTCCATATCGCATACCAAACGAATCTGTTTTCCCACCTAAGGCGAATGTATTGATGATGAGGTGGTGTGCAATTTTCCTGACATAGGTATTCATGTCATGAATAAGTATTATATTGAACAGAAAATCATCCTCTACGTAATGTTTTAAGAAATAGGATTCTCCAGATGAAACATTTTCAGGAATTGGACTGAAATCATTAAAGGCAAATGCCACGGAATCCATTATAAAAATTCAGGATGTGGAATTATTAGATATTATTAGACGTATTAAACATTTGAGATAGTTTGGCGTTTTAAAAAGTTAAAACAAATTTAGGAAAGGATGTATGAAAACTGAACATTAAAACTGAAGTTTACGCCAGACGTAATTTCCCACAACACCGCCAATTGCTACGAAACCGAAACAACAACCTAAAAACTTGAGTCATATTCTTATCTAGTCTCGTCAGATCGACACTTTCAGATGAAGGTCACGCATAACGTCAAATCCTTTCAGAAATATCTAAACTGTCAACTGTATACAACCGCTTTCTTAAGAACAATAGTTAAAATTCTCTCTGAGCTATAAACCCTGAGAGTTTAGGCAAAGTAAATACTTCTTTGAACAGTGTGTAATGGCTCAAGAGAATCACAAAGAACTGTGAAAATAAGAGAAACCTCATCAATTGAGAACTACCGACAGCAGCAACAACTAAAATGGATAGCACATGTAATTCGATGAGAGAATAATGACGTCATCAATATATTACAATTTTACACTACATTTAAATGTCCAGGATGGAAACCTCCATAATTTCTGGATAACAGCATATGAACTTGAAATACTACTTTCCTGGGATATTGTTTCCAGGGAATGATTTTACAAACTTCAAGCGGATGCGGTACTGATTGCTCGATCAATAAATGCAAAATGTTTCCTTGTAAGGAAACTCTTAATACTATACTTAACATTTCCATGCACGGCCCTCGGAATGAACTTTCCTCTCATATACCAATTGTTAGCAGGAAGTTATTCTCTGTGTTTCTTCTCAAGCACTTTTACTTTCTGGAACAATCATCTGAAATGTCTAATTTTTTGAACACTACAATCATAACATCTTTAATAAACCATCAGTAACTATCCGCATTTTACTAATAATCTCCCATCTAAACTCTTACATTCGCATAACTCATTCTTATCCCTCTACTATTAGTCGCTCTTCAGATATTTATTGGGGTGTGACATGCATGTAGTAACGTGAGTTTCGGGTTGTACAAAGCATGTTGTCATTCCTCCTCTTCTAAGATGTTCCCTGTTTAAAGCCACTATTGTTGATTGCTAATGCCACGGATGGATGTGATGATGTGCACCCAATATAGTTGCAAGTTCCAATTCCAGGATTTGTTGCTTTCACATTTTCAATAATGCCGTTGGAAAATATATGAGTGCGTCTCTCCTCGCATCTCCAGGTTTCCGTTAAATAATATGCAGGTAGACTGGCCTTACAAGCTTTGTGCGGAAAATGAAGGGAAGAATTTTGAACTTCAACAACGGACAAAGACACTGGGAACATTTTTACGATATGCTCCAAGCAACGATGGCAATTATTTGTTAAGATAAATGTAATGTCTCCTTTTATCGTCGCCTACGTCTGAATTATGAGATATTTTTTAGTCCATTTAACCGCATTTAATGCAGTAGAGTCATCAAGGCACAGGGGTTTCTAGATGTGAAATTATTAGAAAATAAAAAGATTATGAAGGAACAAGTACGATAGAAAGGTAATCGAGAAGACATAAAATAAATGACATTACATTTTAAATTCTGAAGGTCAAAGTTGGCTAGAAAGCATAGAGCTGAGAGAGGATTCCACAATCGACAATTGACAAAAAAGAAAATGATAGCATAGAACTTACGGTGACATCTAGAATTTCCAGCTGTGGATTGATGAGACATTTTTCCAATATAGTACTGCGCCTAATTCATAATGTCTGAAAACCATAGCGAAGAGCTCACCCGAATAATTACTATGAAAGTATTGATAGAAAACTGATATTTAAGCAACTTTAAGTCAGTGGGAAAGTGACTAAAGCGGAGACGCTAGATAAGAACCAATAATATTGCTGATTTTTCAACGGATTTCACCAGGAACCTCTAAATATCTAACAGGATAACCGGACCATACGTGACTGCAATAATGGAGACATAGTCGAATGATAGACTGATAGATATTCAAGTTAAATTCTGGAGAAAAAATATGTCTATCACAACACAGTGAAACAACCTTCGTAGAAGCAGAACTAGAAATGGCTTCAATATAATCTAAAGATAACACCAAGATGTAGTGTGAATTTTTATTTGACTAGTCTGGGATGAAATTTAAAATGTAATACTCAGATACGCCTACCTGAGATATGTAAAGATATTTGGAGGTGAGGCATGGCGTCTAAATTAATATATATATATATATATATATATATATATATATATATATATATATATATATATATATATATATATATATGTGTGTGTGTGTGTGTGTGTGTGTGTGAAAAGTGTATATATATATATATATATATATATATATATATATATATATATATATATATATATATATATATATATATATGTATAATTATTTATATATTATATGTGCGGTATTTAATAGAAAGCGCTCAGATATAGAGCTAACATAATTGGTTGGATTGATGTGAGTTTGTGACCCTGGGTTTCACGCTTTAGCGATCGTCAGACAAACTGATTAATTTTTTAAAAAACTTGGGTTTATGTAGATTGCGTGTATTGGTGTTATTGTGGAAGTGGTGGGGGAAACTTCGTCGTTTTGTCATCGTACTAACGCAAACATCGATGTCTGCAGACACATATACATACTAGTTCGTCCGTCGGGACTCATACATATATAAACATATGTGGGCAGTTTCGGATATGACATATGTATGTATACGGGTGGTGTTGTGCCTATACATACGCATTTGTATGTTGAAATTTAAAGATTGGTAGTGTGGCGGAAATGTCTCGTGAATGTATACATGTCATATTATTTATTTTTCCGCTGAATAATATTTCCTCGCATGTGTGTATATACGTGTGGTGGGGTTTGTGTGAAATTATGATAGGTAAAAAACATTATGATATATATATATATATATATATATATATATATATATATATATATATATATATTGTGGATTCCGAGATGAATTCGGTCTCCAAGGAATGACAAACGCAATAATTAAATATAAGAAATAAAATGTATTTACACAATCATTCAAAGAGTAATAATGTTAGTAAGTCCAGGAACTCGGTTAGTAGCAAATACAGATAGATATATACAGTCTCGAAGTAGGACTTCTTTAGAGTCTACGTGCTTGTAACTGACTTCTACAAGAGGTTACCTCACACTATCTCCGTTCGTATATTCTCTCTCTCCGTATATCTACTCTAACTGACTGTCTAACTCTGGGTATTTAACGGCAGCACTCCAAGTAACACTGGTAGAGTCCACTTATATGAAAAGGGGAGGACCCCATAACATATATATATATATATATATATATATATATATATATATATATATATATATATATATATATATATATATATATATATATATATATATATATATATTATAAATTAATTGATTTAAAATATGGTTATTTTCGCTACACAGTTCCAACCATGTTTCAAAAATAGAAGCTAAAAACCCTAATTTTATTTTTGCATTAGTTCTATTTTCTTACTGTTCTTTCTTTTTATTTATATATATATATATATATATATATATTTCAAATTGATTTTATTTAGTTCTATTTTCTTACTGTTCTTTCTTTTTATTTATATATATATATATATATATATATTTCAAATTGATTGGCTACCCTGGTACATGCTTGATAATTCTACTGGGAAAATTAATCATTCAAAATTTCTTGCTATTTAGTTTTTCGTTTTCAATAGGTATATAATCCTAATTTCAACAGTATGTAAGTGTTTTTGCATCCATTTTCCTGGAAATTTCCTCGGAGCTCACATGTTCTCTTTATGAAATTATTAGCATTCCTTAGAATTCTCCACACCTTTGTTTATTCAAGTCTCTTCTGACATCTGCAACTAAATTGTCCAGCTTTCACTATAATATTAGACGATTCATATTGCACGAAATTACAGCACTTCTCTTTCGTTCTAGAGAGAAGGAAACCAAACAATATTTACCATATAAGAAATGACATTGCTCGTGTCGATTATATAATATTAACGACTGCCATTTCGTAAAGATATTAGAATAATAGTCCGCCTGCACACGGATAGGAAATTAATTAAATAAATAAGCAAAAATAGAAAATATTGTAAGACAAGTACGTGTCTTCTCACAGGATTTATTCAACCAAGACAGTAAGGCGATTATAAGAGAATTAGAAATCCTAAAAGGATAGACTATTGGTGACTACAATCTCAGCAGCATAAGATATGGAGATAACACAGTGTTTACAGGAGCCACATAAATGAAAGTACAAGGAAATTCTACAGAAGCTAGTGAAGGAATACGAACGAGAAGAAATAACTAAACGTCAATTGCATGAAGACAGAATGAATGGTTATTAGCAAAAGCAACAGCATGCAAATTAAAAATTGGAGATACTAAAATCAAGCAAGTAGAAAAATTTTAATATCTAGGAATTGTTTTACCAGAAGACGAAAAATAAAATTGGAAGATGCAGAGGGCTAGCTAGAGTTGCTTTCCAATGTTTAACAAAGTATGTCAGACCGTTATATGCTAGACGTGATACACGTTTAGGTGATCATGTATCTTTCGATACATAACTGACGTAGCAGATTTTTTGGCCGCAATAGTTTGAAATTTCTTTCTGTGGTAGACCAGTTGCTATCCAAGTCTAAATAACCCGGTCTATCCCGCTATTTACACTTAGTTCGTTGGAGAGAAAAGGATTCATAGCACGTAAGTGAATGTAATGTATTCGACAGGAAGCAAAGTATGAAAACATAGAAAAAAGTTCGTTAGAAACTAAAAAGAATACTGATTGTTATGGCAATGGAGGCTTGACAATCATGCCAGAGATGAAAGAGAAGCTTGAAGCAACAGAAAAATGGATATACAGAAGGATGTTGAGAATATCATAGACAGAAAATCTAACCAAGGACGAGAAAATAGAAACCAAAGGTACCATTAGGGCGTGACTGTTGAAATTTCTAGGGTACGTATTGAAATTTCTAGGGGCCATATTGAAATTTCTCGGGCGCATATTGAAATATCTAGAGTAAATAATGAGGAAAGAGGGCATCTCACAGTACATACCGAAGACAAGACAGACAGTGCTAAGCAACGTGCAACGTACCTATCGAGATTTTGTAGATAGATAGTAGATCGAGAAGACAATATTTATTCTGAGCTGCAAACGATATGAAATGGTGGAGATCCATTATCGCCAATATCCTGAAGTGGCAGGTCACATAGAAGAAGAACGATTGCCATACACCATTTTAGATGTTCTCTCTTAGTCGTTAATTTTTCTTGTAAAAGATTTTGCTAACGGAGTGAAAACAAACGAATGAAAACCGGAAAACGAGACACGTAAGTAGAAATATATTTTTTTCTCAAAAAATAAAAGAATTCAAGAGAAAAAATCATCCAATAGTATTTTGATTGTATTGAAAGAAAAACTACACAATATATATATATATATATGTGTGTGTGAGTGTGTGTGTGTATGTGTGTGTGTATGTATGTATGTATATGTGTGTGTGCGGGTGTGTAATAAACTGTATGTGTTTTGTGTGTGAAAAATTATTAGAAACACTGCATCGAATGATATCGAGCGAAAAATTGAAAGAGAAGTGAATTAAGTGATATTTTCCTTCTAAATCGATAAAACATAATAAAATGTTTTTTTAAGCGAGAAACGACATTTTTTTTTATTTCCTTTCAACGTAAACATTCCAACACATCGTGACCCAACCAACCATACTAGAATGTATTAAGAGGTTATTAAAAAAAATAACTTTTATAGATATACCTGAAAGCTGTGTACCTACGTCTTTTCTCTTTCTCTCACACTCTCATTCTCTCTCTCAATCTTTCTAATGAAAATCTATCACCGCTTCACCAAGAGCAACAAACATTGAAGTATAGCGATATTATTTTTTAGAATATTGCAAGTGTTTTTATATCGACGTTTTATTTTTGATGACTCTTGATAATATCGGTTGACTGATTTATTTAGCCGCTTGCAGCAACGCAGTTTACACAAAAAATATAAACAGTTTTTCTTGTTCCTTTATTTTACCCTACCTTTCGTCAAAGAAGCCATTTTATATTTGACTTTTCAGCTTAATAGTTCTACTCCTTAAAAGCCCCACATAACTAATAAAGAATTGTTGATACACTGTAAAATATCACAAACAATAATACCAGTTCGATAAAATAATAATAATGATAATAATAATAATAATAAGAAGAAGAAGAAGAAAAGAAGACGAAGAAAGAATTGAAACAACAATACCAGAATGTATTACGTATGGAAAAGGTAGGTTCATGAAAACAAATACTAAGATACATCTACTTCATAGCAATTACCCCCCCCCAGTTTCCTGCTTACAAATATGTAGAAAAATCAATATAAATATACGAAATATTTGCTTGAATGTTTCGAATATTTTCCCGGTAAGTACTAAATATACTCATATGGACGAAAAATCTATTATTCTTCGATTGATTAATATGAAAAGGATCTAATATAAAACGAGTTCCTTACCATGAACATCTATTTGGTCTTAAGCTCACTCTAAAAAACAAGTGGAACGCATATATAGAATCTACTGCAAAAGATAATGAAAAATGTTCGGTTGTAAAAGTCAGATTGGACAAAAAATTGAGTAATGCTGCCATAATTGAATTAGAAGTGCCCAGTTCTGACTTAACTGTCTTGGTAGAGTCCAAATGATTTTCCACCCTACAACGCTTTTCAAACAAAGGAAAATTCGTTAAACCCTCACTACTCAAATCGTATTTCAATAGTAAGACCTCTGTGAGCAACATTCCGTGTTTCCACCTGTCCTGACTTTTGCAGCTGGGAACCGCCATGCCACGTACATGAACAAATACCATTTCTCATTCCAGTCGTATTCCATTAGAAAGAATTAAATTCCACTCGGGAAGCTTCTTTCCCAAACTTACGGCAGGATGTTTTGTAGATCACTCCAAACCTTTTCATGAGTAGACTTAAACGTTATCTTTCCTACATAACTGACTATATTGCATTTTTTTGTCTTCTCTTGTGCTAATACAACACCATACAGTAAACCTCTACTTTCGGTAGCTCTTGGGCCTTGTACTGAGTGATTATACATATATATATATGTATATATATATATATATATATATATATATATATATATATATATTTTTATATATATATATATATATATATATATATATATATATATATATATATACTTGGTTAGATAGATGTGAGTTTGTGACCCTAGGTTTCACGCTTTGGCGATCGTTAGCTCTATCTCTGATATTGAGCGCTTTCTAATAAGTACTGCGCATATAATATATAAATAATTATACATATATATATATATATATATATATATATATATATTTATATTTATATACACTTTTCACACACACACACACACACACACACACACACACACACACACACATATATATGTGTGTGTGTGTGTTGTGTTTGTGTGTGTGTGTGTGTTCACTAATACCGAAGACCTACACCAAAGATAACTGCAAAAGCAATGGTTGTAAATACAAAAAAAAAAATTATAAATGTAGCATTAAACAAACAGATGTTGATTATCGTATACAAAAGATAATATACGTTTATCAAAGGAAACATCTTGATACATACTGGATCCTCGACCTACAGAGACAAAAACTAAACATCTACATTATAAGAACGATACGTGAAAATCAGGAAATTCTTGGAAGTGAATAAAATAATTTCTGTAAATTAAGTAATATCTCTAAATTTTCAAAAATATTATAAGAATTAATAATTGCGATTCCGAAATGAGAAAGCTGTGAAGACTTCAGCAGAAGAAATTTTGAAAGATCCTACATTCCTTTGCTGTTTGTCTTTCCCATGTCCTGATGCGTACAATGTTTGCCCCAATGGAAAAAGGGAAATATATGATCGATTCTTGTTGGGAGACAGTTTGGTTTGATTCTCAATATTTAGGAATGTAGCTATTAATCCTACTTTAATAAAAAATAGTTACACAAACATTGTATATAGCGTTTATAGTTAAAGGAAATAATGTCGAATTAAAAAAAATACGTTGTTTTAAAATTAATTTATTTCTTTTGGAACCGAAGAGAAAAAGACATTGGAAAGTCCAAATGAGAGATTTGCGTTTCTTTAATGGGTAATGAAGTTATGCTAAGCTGAGATGGATTTCTTTCTCACTCAATTAAAATATATTATTCATTCAAAAATCTAATGTACGTTCTCTTTATATTGTCTCTTGATCGCTTTGGGATGTAAAGTCACACAAAAATCAAAGGCATAGACATTATGTTGAATATAAATACAAACTTCCAAAAAAGAAAGCTTGAAGGAGAAATTTTCTCTTAAGCAATCTGAAAACAAATCTGTCAAGAAAAAATACATAATATCAGTCAAGTAAAATGTGGTAAACATTCCTAAAACAAATGTTTTTGTCAGAAGTATAAATGAAATAATAAATTATTTCTAGTTTTGAATGTCATTGCAATAATCATGTGTGATTGTTGTCACGATTATTCTGAAGAAAGCTTTATCCTGACAACCTAATTGATAGTCATTTATATAGCAGTTTGCTTGCATGTATGGGCATTAAAGATAGTCCAAAGGAAGTATTTACTTACATTACATAATATCTGATATTTGTGGTTAAACTCAGAGTTCACCCGAGGTCACGAAATATTATTAAATAACATAATATATACATTCAACTATCTGTCTTTATATGATAACTGACATCCATTAAAACATGTCACGTGGGACAAGAACAGTCTACACCAGTAAGCGAAATAAATTATTCAGTTCGACATTCCAACCTGCTGAAGAAGGCCGTAGCGTACAACGGCCGAAACCCTGTAATAAATATGGCGACAAAGATGAGGAAAATAGTCCGAACAATGTAAATAGTGAATATAAATTCTAGACAACAAAAAAATTACATTATTATGTAACATGAAAGGTGAACAGGATAATGTCAGATTTTATCTTGCTGCATTGATGTTTGTACATATGAACGAGCCATTTCAAAATATGCTGAAAAATAGCTCCTTTTTTGCTCTAGAAATAACACAGTTCCTTCTGCCAATCATTAAGAATCAGTTTGGACCAATTGAAGTGTGTTTGCTATATCTGGGCTGGAGCCACCCAACATCCACTTTCCAGCGTTGTCCAATGTTGTTTATGCGAACTTGTAAACAACAACTTGTTTCCAAATGTGCAGTCTCTTTTATAATAATAATAATAATAATAATAATAATAATAATAATAATAATAATGCTGCACAGGACCAATGCTTGTTACCTAGAAATTATCAAGCACACATGTTAAATTTTTTTGCTAGCTCAAATTTAAATTCTGTGACAAATATCCAGAAACAGTTGATCATCTTTGTATCAGGTTGAAAGATATTGGCACTCAATGAATATAAAACCCAGTATAACAAACTGGGCCAATATCTGCCCTCGAAAATCTGCAACTTCTACAGGAAGGAAACGGAAAGATATTGGTATGCACACCAACCAGACCCTGTTACGGAGATAGGACCAGTAACAACTTTATGGGACAACACAATACATACGGACGGAACAATAAAAGCTAACCGCCCAGCCATTGTTATTAGAGACACAATACCCTAAGATTCTCCCTAATTCTCAGATGGGTTCCATTATTTAGTCTCACCATTAATGCGTTTTGCAACCAAGAAACGCTAGGCTGAGTCGAAAGGATCTATCCACCTCCACCCGCCTTGTATCCTAGTTGTAAGAAGAATGTTACATTTAGATAGTTTTTTCACAAGTAACATTAGTTTGTGGAATAGACTCCCATATGAATGTTTCCCAGACCACAACACCATTAACCTCTTCAAGTCAAATGTCAGTCGTTATTTATCTATATTCTCATAATGGTAACTCACTACTTACATTACATCGTATATATAAATCAGTAAACATGTAACATGAGTGTCTCTTGGAACTTTTGTTCGGTGGACTTAAGTAATTATAACACAAAACATCTACCATATCTACCATGTTTTCCACAGAGCAATATCTATCTATCTATCTATCTAGCTAGCTAGCTAGCTAGCTAGCTAGCTAGATAGATAGATAGCTAGATATATATGTACTACATATATAGATAGATATATACTACCTATCTATCTATTTATATATCTCAAACTAAACACCTCACATCACATATCTATCTATCTGTTTATCTATATATCTCACACTCTGTATCTACTTCACACTATCTTACACAATCTCTCATGCTACATATCTATCTATCTATCTATCTATCTATCTATCTATCTATCTATCTATCTCACACCTCCTATCTCTCTTACACTATCTATCTATTTCACACTACCAACCTACCTATCTTTCTTGTACAGTCAATTACATTTAGAATTGTCTGTCTGTACGTGTACTCACGCTCTTTTTTGTGTGTCCGGGACCACACGCGCGTACGAGCTTCCATAGGTTGATTTCAATTTTTCTGTCTATTTGGTTACTTTCGTCTACTTGCCATGAATTTTGTGATCGACGCAGTTAAATTTGTTTTGCTCCTTCTTAAACGTTGCTATTTTTATTGACGAAATGCATGACTCCATTTTTTAAAGAAAGACAGCGTTTATAATCTAATGATGCTTGCACTTTTTTATATGAGTAAAATTAATTATAGTTACAAGGTTTACATATCTAGGCATTGAAGCAAATAATCTTTATTCGTATCTCCAAAAATTAATTGATACATTTCCTACATAGCCTTATCCGATACTTTCATCTATTTTCATCGATTCAATTCTTCTTTTTCGCTTTCTCTACTTAAATTGTTCTTTAAGCCATTTTTTCCTTTTAGTCTTTGAATTCATTTCACTAAAAAAAGTCACACGGACATTAAATACTTCTAAAAAAAAATAAATAAAAATAAACATACCCAAAAACATCCGAAATAAAATAAAATATTTGGCTTTCTTCCAGACCACGTCACACCCAGGACAGCCAATACGTACCATTTTAAGCCACCCATTCCTCTCCCTCGAAATTTGTAATAACTTTTAAATGTCTGCTAAGTTTTCAAATCTGGAAACCTACCAAATTCTCTCATGTTGCTGGGCGAATTTCTGCTCGAAAACAGTGAACTCGCTCCCAGATTGTCGATCAATTTTATTAACGATGATGGGTAAACGATTAGGAAAGTCGGCTTTCAGCCAAACATTTTGTGCAACACCAAAAGAAGCGACCTATGCAAAATAAAATATTCCTAATGATATTTATGTTGAGAGCAATTTAAAATAACCCGCTTTTGAAACGTGTCTCTCTCTCTCTCCCCATCCTTTTATTATAACCAGAAATTCATAAAGAAACTTCACGATGGTCTATTACTGGGAATATATTATACATCTGAGATGTTAGAATTGCTTAGAAAGAAACGTTTGAAGTCGACAGTAGTGACTTGTCTGTAGCAATATAATAATGGAGATCAACCTAGAATGGGTTAGTTTGAAAGAACTGATGAATTATCTGATTGCTATAAAAATGTATTCACTAGTAAAGAATGATAATTAGCCCAAACACAAAGAATGCTATCTGAAAGACAAAATATATCTACAGAGCCAAGAAGCCGACATATGTAAATAGGTATACGTTGTGTGTATATATTTCTGTAGTATTACAGTAGAAGGTGATGTCACCGTTCTGTAAAGTTTATGAGAAGTGTTGGTTTAAGAATACCGACCATCAAGGGGATTATTTAGTAAAGTGTAGTCATTTTCTTCGTGAAATAAACGTTTTATTCATTTTAGGCCGCACAATTGCCAGTGCGTCTAAACCGTCGCATGCAGCTACCCCCATCACTAACATCTCACACATATAGATATAGATAAGCTATATTTATAGAAAAAATGTGCTCAAAATTAGAGATAAAGCAATTATAAATATATGTGGACACGGAGTCCAAAAGCTAGAGTCAACAGTCTGTTTCATGTTTCAATAAAATCTTCAATCATTAAGATAGTGTTTAAGTATGAAATAGACGGTCGCCTTTAATAATAATAATAATAATAATAATAATAATAATAATAATGCTGTACAAGACCAATGCTTGTTAACTAGAAATTATCAAACACAGATACTAAAATATTATGGTAGCTTAAAATGTAAATTCTGTGATAAATAACAGTTGATCATCTTTGTATCAGGGTGCAAGGTATTGACACTCAATGAATATAAAACCCAGTATAACAGACCGGGCTAATATCTGCACTCGAATATCTGCAACTTCTATGGGAAGGAAACGGAAAGATATTGGTATGCACACCAACCAGACTCTGTTACGGAGTTAGGACCTGTATCAACTTTATGGGACTACATAATGCATACGGACAGAACAATAAAAGCTAACCGCCCAGCCATTGTTATTAGAGACTGCAAACAAAACAATTGCTTCCATATTGATAAGGCAGTCTCTGCAGACGGCAATGTATCTTTGAAGATCTATAAAAAGTTATCCATATGCAAGGACCTTGAAATCGGAATCTCAGAAATGTAGTACTTTGGAACATCAACTATCCCTCTTGTAGTTGGAGCCTTCGGATTGGTCGGAAAAGTTTCCAGTAGATTCGTTGAAGGGATTCCTGGACGCCCATGCCTTAAAGAAATACAATAAATTGTTCTCACGAGTACAGCCCAGACCTAATAAAGGGCTTTATCTATATGTTTTTTTTTTTAATTGCCCAGTGGAAAATGTCATGATACCATTTCTGACTTTAGATATCTTGGCGGGACCTGGAAAGAAATGCGTACACCAGAAATCAAAGGAAATAATAGCAACAATAATAATAATAATAATAATAATAATAATAATAATAATAATAATTATTATTATTATTATTATTATTATTATTATTATATTATTAACTATAATAAACGACCAAAATTGAACCGAAGTAGATATAACACCTAATAAATATGAAAACCTGAGGAAGGCCCCATTTTTTCAACTTTAGTTTGAATTGGTGTGTGTGCACGTACGCCCGTGTGTCTGTGTATGCATAAGTGAAGTTTTTTTTTTGTTTTTCTTTTCATAGTTGTGTTAGTATTATAAATTATTAAGGCAGTATTTTCACAAAAAATATGTAAAAATCTTGGTTAATAAATTGTAGAATTTCCTACACATGGTAATAGCTTTAATAACTGATCCAAGTTTACCGCCTGCCTTCCATGAGTGTGACTGGTGCTAACCTCCGGGAGAGCATCTCAGGAGGGCTTTTCGGTTTAGCGTTTTCCAGTGACATGAAATACCATTATTATATTTAATAAAATAGTACTTCTGCTACTGCTACGAAAGTATGTTTATTATTTCATGCTGGTTAGTTTTTTTTCTCATCAAATTCTATTTTGCAGGTTGATAATTCTACTATTCGTCCTTTGATCGAATATTTCTTCTACATCCCGTCTGGTGCTTCTGCTATATTTCAAGCTATTCTTGACAAAACCCAAAGACGCAGGCTCATTCATGCCTCCATAATAGAGATCATTTTTGCATTTTTTTAAAATAAATATTTTCACGTTTCTTGTTCTGATGAACTTTCACCTTTCATAGACAGATTTGTGGTGTTTAAGCGCATTGCTAGTTTGGCAGCTAGGTATCACCATAATTCAGTAGGCTAGTTCTTCTTCTTGCTTGTGGAATTATTTTGTGTAATTCTGTTGCCATATAAAATATGATCTTCAAAAATTTAAATGAAACATCGTCTGAAATATATATTTATATTCGGTTCTTTAACTGTCCCATCTCAGTTTTTTTTAACTCTCAAAACACCTTGATATATTACTGGGCTTTATTAGCTTCGTTAAAGTGGAATGATTAAAGAAACATAATCTATCATGAGGTATTTTATAACGTATATCGAGATTAATTTAACATATTGAAAATAACTATATGCATGTTTATATTTATTGATATGTATATATTTAATTAAAATCAATAAAGAAGTCACATTCCCATCGCCATAAAAATGATTACCTCTTTAATATAAATAATTTCAATAAGACTTTAAGAATTTACAGTTCGTTGTAACCGTAAGTTCTGTGATAACAGTTTCTTTTCTCGTAATTCTGGCTTGGAGAACAGTCATCCGGTGCTATGCTTTCAGCCATCTTTGGTTTTCATGTTGTGTCAATACTGTTTTCCTGGTCACTCTTCTATTTTTCTCGTTCCTTACGTCTTAGTGACATTACTACGTTGCATGAGGTGAAATTAAATACAAATCTAAAAATGGAAAAATTCTTCAGGTTATTGTAAAGTCATTAAACGCTGGGAAAACAACTTGGAAAAATACTAAAATCTTAAAAAATAAACAAAAAAAAAATAAGTAAAATAAAAAATTAAATAACAATTAGAAAACAAAATAATTATTATTTATTAAACACATTTTCAGAAATGAATAAGATTACAATTGATAAAATAGGAGTATATGAATATGAATAAGAATATAATATGAAAATATAGGAGTATAATATGAAAGAATAAGAGTGTAATAATAAGAAAGTAGTAGTATCATATGAAAGAATTTAAGTATAATAAAAATTGGATGATAATATGAAGCCATAGGTGTATAATATGAAAGGATATGAGTATATGAATACGAAAAGTATAATATGAAACAATAGGATATAATATTAAACAATAGAAGTATAATTTCAAAGAATAGGATTATAATATTAAAGAATAGGAGTATAATATGAAAGAATATGAACGTAATATTAAAAGTCAGGAGTATAATATTAAGAATATGAGTATAAAATGAATGTGTAGGGGTATAATATGAAATAATAGGAGAGTAATATTAAAAATAGGAGTATAATATGAAAGAATATGTGTATAATATGAAATAATATGAGTACACGAATATGAATAGGAGTGTAATATTAAAGATTATGGTATAATATGCAAGAATAACTCCGTAATATTAAAATAAACAGGAGTATTATATGAAATAATATAAGTATAATATGAAAGGATAGGAGTATAATGTGAAAGGATAGGCGTATAATATGAAATAATATGAGTATATTAATGTGAATAGGGGTATAATATGAAAGAATAAGAAAAGCAGGAGTATTACATGAAAAATAAATATATATATATATATATATATATATATATATATATATATATATATATATATATATATATATATATATATATAATATATAATATCAAAAGATTATTTGTATAATATGAAAGAATAGGAGTGTAATATTAAAATAAATAGTAGTATAATATGAAACATTATGCGTGTAGAAATATAAATAAGAGTATAATATGAAAGAGTAGGTGTATAATATTAAGGAATATATGAATATTAATAAGAGTAGAATATGAAAAAATAGGTGGAAATGAATATGAATTGAAGTATAATATGAAAGAATGTTTAACTGACTATTAAAAATATTTGTAAAATTTTGTTTGAAAGTATAAACAGATAGACATGATGCGTCATAATAATTGTATTCGCTGAATACATTAAAATAAACAATTACATTCAAGTAAGCATCGCACTGAAGAACGAATACCTTGATGTGTAGAAATACAATGTAACTGATTTCTAAAAATTAATTATTAGTGACGAAGATAGCGCTTTGTTAAACTGGACTGTTGGTCGGTTAGTTTTGCTTCTTCGATGGATATAATCAAATAATTCAGTTGGATGACAATATTTATGGAAGTCGATTGATGTTTCCGAATTATATACTTGGCAGTAATATTATAGCACCTCCAGTGTTTATGACAATGTCAATATAAATTCGCAGACTTCATAGACAAAGCTATTTTGAGCGGAGCAGTTTACAAGTAAAAAAGAAAGCGAACATCTTGAAAACAAAAGATGTCTCTTCAGCATCTATAAGAATGTTTATTGCCCTACTCTATATAGGAAAATGTTTTCAGAATACCAACAGCAGCACCAGATATGAAAGAAGTTATCCATTATGAAGAGAATGGATAATAATATTTTAGCGAAAAACATCTTGAAAAGATCGAAACTTTAGAAAATGTATTCAAAAAATGAATAGATGAAAGAATCATGAATGTAAAAATTAATTAAAATAAAAATTAAATATTTAATGCAAAAAAGAGTTTTAATTTTTTCACGTAATAATTTGTTCATGCCAATGTAAGATAATTTCGCCATTGTTTGATTTCAAGGAAACATATTGCAAATATTTTTCATAAGGTTATTGTTAGAAAATAGTTTCAGAGTATTATATTTTAGTGGCAATGTAATTTGTCTCAGACCTTCTGAGGCTGACCTTTAAGGTCAGATGGTAGACAAAATAGGGATGTCGATTTTGATTGGGATTAAGTTATAGATGAAGGTTTTGGGTATTTGTTGTTCGGGCTTCGAGAGAAATAGATGTGTCAAATTGCGTTTGAGCAACTCCCTACCTCAGTGGGGAAGCGTCTTTCGAGACGTGGTTGTCATACGCCAAAGGAAATAGACGTGGGAGAGTTTCGTGCTTGAAAACGTCTCCCTACTAACAGGGATTGTAATAAACCCCACTTGACAGAAGATCTACCCGACGGAGTGGTTAATAAACTAGTAAGATGTAAAATCACGATTGATGAAGTTCTCTTTCATCTCTGGACTCCAAAAACATTTCGACACCCAGTTTGAAGTAGTCGATTGAGAGACGATACAAAGTTATGAAATCGACGACGTCAACCAAGATCTCCCCAGAATGAGGAGTCTATACAATATATATTATTGCTTAAATCTCACGTACTATTTTTTTTTAATTTCATAACAATTTAATTGTAAATGCATTTTTGGAACACTCTACAAAGAGTTCCACGAAATAGGATTTAAGATAAACCTTTCCAAAATAGAAACTATAATCTAGAATTAGAATGAATGTCGTGATATCACATAAACTGAATGCAACATAAAATTTTAAGTTGTGGAATTAGAAAACAACTTTTTCATAACAAATTTAGAATGGGAGAAAGAAAATTGAGCATAGAATAGGCTGTTCTAGAAATATTTCCCCGCCTACAGTGCAAATTGCTATAAAAGACAGATATCAACCCAAAAACTCATGTCATATACTTCGTCACATCGAAGTTTTTATATGAATGACATGTATATCAGCAAAACCGTTCGGCAATATCTAAATTGTTAGCTTCATGAAACAGCTTTCTAAGATCACTGGTTAAACCAGATTTGAGTAAGTGAAGCCATTGTGTCGTAGCAAAGACTATCCGTTTTTAACATTGTGAACTGTCGCTAAAGAATCACAAACAAAAACTGTATCAAATGTCACTTGAAGACTATCAGCTGCAGCAACTACTAAATTGGATAGCATATGTAGCTAGAAGAGAAAACAATGCCATAAGACTGGATAGGGTGGTAAGCACGGTGGAGTAATGGATAGCGGCATGGATTGAAGAATCGGAGTAGCGATTTCGAATTCCAGTCGAATCTATTACATTCACTTATGTGCTAATACCCTTGGGAAAGGCATAAATCCTCATCATCTTCCCTAGCTTTAGGTAAATAGCATGACAGACCGTATTCTATAACATTGGATGGTAATTGGTCGACCTCAGAAAGAAATGACAACCTACTGCGTGCCCACAATCTGCCTCGCAGTCAGGTATGGAAAGATATATGATCGCCTAAGCGTGTATCACGCATGGCACATAACTGACTGATGTTGAATTGAATGAAAGGAAAATGAACAGATATAAAATGTGTCAATGACCTTATATCCTTTAGTTTTATTAAAACAATAAAATAACGAAAAAACTTAATAATTCAATATCATTTTGAATACACATTCAATGATTTTGTAAGCTGCGATATTTTACATATGAAGAAGGCAAACAAATTAATTTTCCATAGTTCATTTTGCGTTAGAACATTGCAAATGTCCGTGCCCGATGAAAATATGAAAAGCAAAATTTTACATACAACCCCACCCAAAAAAAACAAGCATTCATTCGTCAATCCCCATTGCATTTAACAATTATTATCCATTGTTCTACAAGCCTGTTGATGCAATTTTCGTAGAAATTCCATCTTTTTTGTTGTGAGAATGTTTTGAGGCAGTTATCAAAAAAGTCTGCACGGAGTCAATGTTTTTGGCATTTAGTTTTTCTATATTTCAACATTTCAAATTTGTTCTGTAAGTTTTCTTTTGCAACATGTTGCGATGTTGTGTGGTTTTAACGTTTAGGTTCTACTCACTTGATATCGCGTAAACTAATTTCTGACCGTTCAAAGAGATGGAGCACGATCCAAATTAACTTTGCGACGGCTACACCTTCATGGAACTTAATATGGCGAAAGTGCAAATTTTCATCCTCCATCAATAATACTTTCATTTATGGACAAATCCTCCAAAGAATCGGACTCGGAACAGAAAAAAAGCAATTTTTTAATCTTGAGTACAACAAATTCGTCACCAGCTCAAACACCAGTCTCAAGTTGTGGTAATTTTATATTCACAGCGAAAATCGATTACGATCTTTTGCAATGATCAGATAGACAATATCGAATGTTTTTCTGAATTGTAATCATATTGTATATTCATGTTTAACATTGCTATACTTCAATAGGAAACTTTCTTTTCAGAATGTTGCACATTATCACTCCATCTAAGCTTGGCTGAACAAGGCGGCCACTTAAGCAAATGCGATTCACGAAAATATATTTCATGAACTTATTTGCAGAATGCTATGGTACGTCATAATTCATAAAAGACGTCCTCGGTAAGACGATAAAATATATCCAATAGCAAGGCCTCTGATCAGGAGGCTTTGACGAGCGTGAAACCACTTCTTAATTGCTAGTTGTCCCATGTCCACCATGACCTGGGTTGGTAGCACCTTTTACGGTCCAAACTATGGGCAATAGTTAACCCCAATCTGGTGTCAAAATATTATGTAAGTGTAAAAATAGGTTTTATTGTCAGCAATGAATTTTGAAGCAAAAATATTACCAGCAATACATTTTATTACCAGGAATAAAAAAAACAACTTGTTGACATTAAAATAATGCATTGAGGATGATATGCAGTAAAACAAAGCAAACCATTCATAAACGATCATCTATTTAAATATCATTTGATGTCTA
>CAHIKZ030005568.1:1967500-2027500 GCA_903632075.3 Acanthosepion pharaonis
TATATATATAATCATTTATTCGTAAATTATAACATGAAAATGTTATAAAATCACTACAAAAATAGCCACTTAGTTTTAACACTTCTAATATCTTCTGGTTGAATAATATCATCACTTGAGAAGATACCAGAAGTGTTGGAACAAAATGGGTATTTTTGTAGTGATTTTATAGCATGTTTATGCTATAATTTTCGAATAAATGACTATATTTGCTCTACTGCGTATTGAGCACGCTTCTAAGAATCATATTTTTTGGCTATTGGAATTTATTCCGTATACACCATTCTTAGACTTGTATGTGTGTTTATATATATATATATATATATATATATATATATATATATATATATATATATATATATATTTAAATAGGTTTGAAACGGTACAAAAGCGTATTAAGGCATTAAAAACTAGAAATGTTGTATTGCAGGCCATGATAAGTTTAAAATAAAACACACATCAGTCGACCGGTTTCGTCCCCTCTCGTCAGAACTGTTAACGGGGAATTTAGATTATGAGGAAAAGAAAAAGTCGGTCATGGGTGACATGAATGAATGGACAGGGAAGGAAAAAAAAATAAATAAAAAATAAAAATAAAATTATACCAATCAAGCTGCTAGAAGCGCAGAACAGCAAGTCCAAGCAAACAATCTCTTTGTTTGCAAAGAGAAGGCTGCCTGGACCTGATGTAAAGCGACTCCAACACCTTAAGATGGAAAAGTGAGTACTAAACCGGATAAGGGATCTGGTGTTGTCCTCATGGACCGCCATGACTACATTAACAAAATGTTAAGTATATTGAATGACCCTTCCAAGTTTCAACGTCTTGGTTCCATTGACACTCATGATTCTACATTGACTTCTGAAATTCGATTTCAGAAACGTCTTGTCAAATGGGTAAAAAGTGGTGTTCTTTCCTCTAAAATGGCGGAGGAATTGAGACCGTCTGGTTCTATTCGTCCCCGTCTATATGGATTACCTAAGATTCATAAGGAGGGTGTCCCGTTGAGACCCATATTATCGATGATTGGGTCTTCACAGCATAAAGTCGCAAAGTGGCTTGCTATAATGTTGCAACCAGTGTTGCAGCATTACAGTTCCTTTTGTATTAAAGATTCATTTTCTTTTTCCAAATTCATTCGGAATTGTGATGCCACTAATGGATTTATGTGTTCCTTTGACATCTGTAGCCTCTTCACTTGTGTTCCTTTAAAGGAGACTATTGATATTTGCAGCGATATGTTATATCGCAGTGATTTGACTCCTCTGAATATACCTGAAGAAGTGTTCGTTGAACTCATGAAATTTGCCACTATGTTTGTCGATTTTAGTTTCGACAATATCATGTACCGTCAGATCGATGGTGTAGCGATGGGTTCCCCTTTGGGTCCTGTTTTGGCAAATATTTTTGTGGGTTTTTATGAAGAAAGCCTTTTGTTAAGTTCTGCCCGACCCAAGGTTTACTTTCGGTATGTTGATGACACTTTTTGCGTGTTCAGCCATGAATCGGAAGTGGATCAATTTTTCCCTACTCAATGGTGTTCATCCTGCCCTTAAATTTACATTAGATGAGGAGGTCAATGGTTCATTGCCCTTTTAGATGTTCTTGTTCAAAGAACTCCTTCCTTGTTTATTACCTCTGTGTACAGGAAGTCTACTTTTACAGGACTATATACACGTTGGGACTCCTTTTGTCCTAAACAACAAAAGATTAATTTGATTAGGACCCTGACACATAGGGCGTTAATGATCTGTTCGGATGACACCTTGAAACATGAAATCAGTTGTTTAACTGAGATCTTTGTGAACAATGGTTATCCGTTGAACATTGTTCAATCGGTTATTCGAGATGAGACCGCCAGGTTCAACAAAATCAAACCTGCTTCAGTCGGTAAATGTCCGGTCTATCTTCGTTTACCGTGGTTGGGTAGGATTAGTGAATCCTTCGCCAAGCGTATTTCATGTAGTTCACGAGAGTGTTATTTTGCAGCGAACGTTCGTGTTGTCTTTCAAACTAGGTCTGTACTTCCATCTATGTGTAAAGATGTTCTACCCCCCCACCATATTAACTCTGTTATTTACTATTTCAAATGTAGTTGTGGATGCGACTACCTAGGTAGAACGACACAGCGGTTGGACGTGAAATTAAACAACACGTACCTGCGATAATACTAAACAAAAAAAATTTTCTTCGGGCGATACCATTCGTAACACGTATGGGTCTTCCATTGCGGATCATTTTATAAAGAATCCAACTTGTGCGATGGATTTCAGTGTGAACTGGTTTTCCGTCTTGGCCAGTTCGCACTCACTTTTCCATCTTAAGGTGTTGGAGTCGCTTTACATCAGGTCCAGGCAGCCTTCTCTTTGCAAACAAAGAGATTGTTTGCTTGGACTTGCTGTTCTGCGCTTCTAGCAGCTTGGTTGGTATAATTTTATTTTTATTTTTTATTTATTTTTTTTTCCTTCCCTGTCCATTCATTCATGTCACCCATGACAGACTTTTTCTTTTCCTCATAATCTAAATTCCCCGTTAACAGTTCTGACGAGAGGGGACGAAACCGGTCGACTGGTGTGTGTTTTATTTTAAACTTATCATGGCCTGCAATACAACATTTCTAGTTTTTAATGCCTTATATATATATATATATATATATATATATATATATATATATATATATATATATATACTTCCTTACACATTCTATGTATGGTCATTACTCGTATTTGTCTACGAAGTTGAATCAATAAATAGAGAGATAATATACACTTTGTAATTGTTAATAATGTCCACTTGGATAGTTACCGCCAAAGACTTGAAGATAATCAGAAACACATTAAACATGCTATAATCATGTTTTAAAATTACGTATTCGATTATGTCTTGGTCCTCGCAATTGTTACTTTTACACACACAAACACACACCCACACAAACACACACACATATACACCCCCATATATATATATATATATATATATATATATATATATATATATATATATATGGCCGAAACTAGTCGAGGAATCTAATTGAAATAATAAAACAAATAAATCTCTGAAAGTTTAACTTGTCTATTTTTTTTATTGTTCAAAACATTATACATACATACATATATATACATATATACATATATATATATATTATGCGATAGATAAATTGTCCTCTAAATTAAGCAAAATTAAAATAACACTGACATTACATTTTAACAGTTATATCTTCAACTACTGCCTCTATAAGACGTTTGATTATCCTGCAAGACTTCTAGACAGTCTGCTTTTTTAAGTTTTTGAATGCTGCCATACTCCTTGTTTTCAGTCCTTCTTTGTTCTTACTGATAGTTTATTGGTCTCTTGTTCAGCTGCGCCATACTCATACTAATAAAACGTGTTGCATTCTGGGAAGTGAATGGACAGTTGTAAGGGGTTATGTTGTAGCAGAATTTGTCATGACTGGGTTTTCATTCTTGTGTTTCATAGTACAGAGTCCTGTTGCGAGACATGTTTACTTCTATAAATCATAATCTTGACAGATGGCAGAATTACATCCTTAAGACATTGATGTATGCCTACGTGTTGAACTTGGAACCCTGTGCCATGAGGAATGGTAGTATAACATCTTAATCACTAATGATCACTCAAAACACCTTTGTAATCATCATTAACTTGATTCAACACTTTTCGAATCATCTGCACTATTGACACCCAAACACACTGAAATTTTTGTACTGGTGGAATGATTTGACTCATATTGCTTCTTTATCTTCTTCAGATCCTGCCCAATTGACAAGTTAAAAAATAAAAGAACAAAAAACGAGCATGCGAGATAAAAATATAAAATAGCGATAATTTACACATCGCACCCTGCACACACACACACACACACACACACACACACACACACACACTTATTTTTGTTTTCGAATATGTTTCGCTAGATTACGTACGATCTAATGACACTTTAGCCAGCAAATGGTGTACACATTTTCAAATCATCTTCCCTGATCGTCTACTCAAATATGGTTATCCAATAAAAATAACGTTTATTATATTTATGTAAAAATAACGTTTAATATATTTATGTATGTATGTTTATCTACATGCATACGTGAGTGTCATTTATATAAAGTAAATAAAATGGATTCTTATTTTGCCGTATAATTTTTTTATGCATATATGACAATGTAATAAAAGTTTTCTTGTGACACATTTCGTCCTTTACGATTAAATTTCTCATGTTGGTGTGACTATACATATCATGAACGTGGTATGTTAGGAATTTTAAAATCTTTTTTTTTTTATCTAGCCAGTTTAATTTAGATTATTTTTTATTTTATTTTTATCTGTTTTATCAGTAGATATCACACGCTGTGACAATAAATGTTCTGCCAGTAATAGCGTAATCTTGTAAGAACCAAGGCGCAAATTTACTGTAGATGACTTTGGCGATCTCTTGACATTTAAGTCTTTGAACAGAGTAGCATTTTTTCATATCCGAATTGTGGCCAGTCTCGTTATGACGAGCAACTAACACATCTGATTCACTGTCTTGTAAAATGCCCCTTTTGTGTTCATATAATCTTTCTTCATATTCCTTGTATTCGTGTGCAAATTATTACAAGTCATCGAGCAAATTCCTTCTGCAACGTTTAGCTTATTGTTTTATTTTGTATTCTATTACTTTGGATGTAGTAATAACAAAAATTAGGTATGATTTATTTTCTTTCCAATTGTACATGCAATAGGGTTAGTTGGTAAGATAATATATGTTTTTTCATGAGCCTTTTGTTTCGCATTGAATATAAAACAATTAGGGTACTGAGGAGGCTTTAATTTGTTTGCAATATATTACTCCTTTTCATGTGAATATTAAGGGCAGCAAATTCTGGGTGCTCTTAATTTGAATCGATTGATTATACCGGATGACATTTGGCTTTTATGATGAGAATAGAAATGTATTGTCGCTTTTTTTGGTTGACACAAGATTTTAAACTGTTGTTGTGCGTTGTAGTTTGATATCGAGGAAAGGGAGGGATTTGTATTCTTCCATTTAGTATGAATTTCAGTTGTGTGTTTAACTTTGTTTAATTTATCTACTACTTCAGGTAAATCACGAGTGTATATTAGTAGAGCATCATCAATAGAGTGAAAGGATGTTGATTGTTTGGGTAAAATATTTTGAAGATGATCAGATTGAAGAAAGATCTAAGAAGAAACATGCCATCATTCCACTGAGAGTTGATCCCATTGTTAATCCAAATATTTGTTTTTAAAAAACCATTATTACATATAAAGTAGAATTGAGTGGTGATTAAACTTTAGCTATTGGTAGAGAGAGCTTTGTAATTGATTATGCTAAATGCTTTTTAAGAACATTTCCGCAGTATTCAACTGGATATTGGTTTAAATGGATTTCATATCGAGATTAGCTGTTAGTCGCGTTCATTTCACTTACTTTTTTAACTAAGATGCCGAAGTTCTTTATATGTGATGGCTGAATTATATTTTCTTTAACTATCAACAATTCAAGTACATGGTTTTATGATCCTGGAGAAAAAAGACAAAAAAAACAAAAAACAAAAAAACAAACAAACAAAAAAACAAACAAACAAAAAAACAAATTAGTGCAGTCAAGCTCAGGCAGCAATAATCGATTATGTCCACTAAACTGAATGTAAAAACCCCGCCTGTAACATATATGGGATTAATAACTGGAAACCTAGGCGTGGTGTAATAGTTATCAACATTGTCTCGCTAGAATAATAACGGCTGAGCAGTGAACTTGATCCTCAGTGGATTTCACATACTTCGGCCTTGTGCCACGTCTAATCTCCGCTTAAATAAATCACCATATGTGCGTAATGAATATTTCTATAAAAAAGATAAGAAAATGAAATTAGATTACAAGGACGTGGATTATTATGTTTCTCCTCAACCCCCTGTCTACTGTTGCTCTTAGCAAAACTTTATATATATATATATATATATATATATATATATATATATATATATATATATAAAAGACATTTTATGTTTATAGTTTCTTTTTATAGATACAATTATTGAAGCAATTCTCTTTTTATAGTGAATGGTATTAGCAACATTTACCGGCCTGAATTTTCGAGAAATTTTTATAGGAAATATTCAGGCTGGTAAATCTTGCTAATACTGTTTATTATAAACAGAGAATTTACTTAAATATTTGTATCTATAAAAAGAATGGATAAACATAAAAATATCTTAAAATAATTGTCGGACTTTGTACATTTCCTAATATATATATATATATATATATATATATATATATAAATGACAATAGGAAAACTGTAGTTATTGCTGACGCGTTTATTCCAATGTGGACTTTCTCAAAGCAAAAACAACTAAATTAGTTTAATTAAAGAACATAACGATACAACCATTTTCTTTTGTTTTTACGATACTGTTGTGTATGTTTGTTTGGGAGGGCAGTAATTTTTTAAGCAAGGTGAAATAGGGAAAAGCCTGGGCGTAGATTAATATTTGTGTAATATTCTATGGCGGCACTCTCTAGAATTTTCTTTCTGAGTGAGTTATTTACTTTTTTATGAGTGTACCATTTTTAAAATCAAAATTGTGGTTGAATTTATTTCTATGTATGACTGTTGCATTAGCTACGTTGTTTTTTGAGAGGTCTCTTTTGTGCTTATAAATGTGTTTTTTTTAAATTTCTGCTTGTCTATATATATATATATATATATATATATATATATGTTTGGCTGAGTGTATGCGTAATAAAATGATTACGCAGTGATGTTTTATCTAAATATTTATTAACATACATGGAATTGATTAACGTATAGAGGATAGCCTTCGTTCAATAATTCTTTCTCAATCAAATGATACCGCATAATTAATATCTCACTAATTAAATAATGCTAATTAAATCAAGTAATATTTATCTAGCAATCAAATAATTGCTAATACGTGTAATCTTTTTTCTACACATAGAATCAACGGTTTGATTACATCTCAAAGAAGAAAAAATATTGACAGAAAACCTCATAGAGATCTTCGTCCTGGCAGTTACACATTGACAGATAACATAATCGCTTAAACTACAAAATAACAGTAAAAAAAAATCAAGTTTCTATTTTTCGTTTTAGCTCGGATAATCATTATTCTGTCACTGTAACAATCACGGTCCTGAATCAAGGTCAGAAGATCATTGGACTGGATAATGTAGTAACTTATTGGGTGACTATTCGTCTCGCTCCATAGCTATGTGGCAAAAGCAGTAGACAAGTTTTCGTTTTGCTCACGACAAGTGCCCTCCAAAAGCATCCAAATTTAACTTCCATCAAGCTTAAACTGTAGTGTTTTGGGCAATGTCCAGGCAATGGTACCATACATTAACATCGCCTCTGTGGCTCCAAATTATCTCCGCTTGAGGTTGTCTCGTATATTAGATTTTCCAGATTACATCCATTTTTATTCAATTTTTATTAATAATCTTGCTTCCTATTTATGTAAAAGAGTCGATAGATTTGATTGATTCGTCCGTGACAGTTTGTATTGTGATTTTCTGGTTAAAGCCTATGAATTCAATTTTAGAATCATTGATATGGAGTCCAAGGAAATTGGTTGCACCTTCTAGATTACGTAGGAGTACTCTGGCATTGGTATTGTAATTTGAAGTGATAGTTTCGTCATCCGCATAGTCAAAATCGACTTGAAAATCTTGGTGATAAAGTAAAACGTAGATGATAAAGTAAAACATAGGTAACAATGAGGCGCGTTCCATAGATGTCCAGACCTCGGCAAGATGTTCGAAAAAACGGGGGTAATCAAAATAGTCACATAATTTCTTCATGCAAACAATCCACATTAATTTTAACCTACAACTTTCGCACACATAACTCCATAAATCAGATGTCTAAACTTGTCTCATCATCCACAGGACTGTATATCAATGTTATCTCTTTTCATCAACATCTCTGTTTTCAATATCTGTCTATATTTCTGAGATGTGGTATTATGTACACTAGTTACATTATTCCGACTATTGTCCTCATCTTTGTCGCCATCAGGGCAACCTTCAAATCTGGAAGGCACTTCACGGATATCTCTCTCGAGTAAGACCCCCCCATTAGAGGAGAACATGACTAAAGACTGTGTGTACGCTATCCTTTGCAGCTACGGAAATAAATATAAAGGGGAGACAGGACACCCCTCAAGAACATCAGAAAGCTGTAACATGAGGGGAAGTGGAAAAATCAGGCGGGGCTGACCACATATGGAGATAAAAGAGATCAGGTTGATATCATATTCAATGAACACCATTAGAAAATTCGTAAACCTAAGGTATCAGCACATATGTTAGGTCACAAAAATCTCCTGAGCCGACCAAGCATAGAAATGAATACAATATTGAAACCAGTAATAAGGAGTGCCAGAGAAAAGGAATAATATCAACAAAAATTGCAGTATGAGCTCTGGTAAAAACATGTAACGATAACAGCATAAATTGCAAAATGAGCACTGGTAAAAATGGTTGGTGTTGACATTAGTTTTTATAATACACAGAAATCCATACACAGATGTACTCAAGGCAAAGTGGATAAAGGCTTTGGTAGGGATCCCGTGACAGGACTTAAAATGTGTTAGTTCAATACCCAATTAAGGCAGTGGAGAACTTGGAGAGGAAAATTAACTGGAGATAACTGATAACTGACATCCATTAAACATGGCACGTGGAACTAGAACAGTTTACCCTAGTGAGCGACATTCGACATTCCAACCACCTGAAGAAGGCCGGAGCGTACAACGGCCGAGACATTGTAATAAATATGGCGACAAAGATGAGGACAATAGTCCGAATAATAGAAATAGTGTATATTTATTTTCAACCTGAAATCATATTCTAACACTACGCTGCTTCGGATAGAAAATATTTTGCTATCGGCATATTAGTCAGTCCATTAGCAGATAAAGCGCTGATGAACTCTGACGAAATTGAACTTCATATAATCAGAGCTTGAACGGTGTACCTATAACGAACATCATGAACTGCTAATTCGACTCATTAACAAGTAAGTTCTTGCTTTGAAAAGTGTTAACAAGATCAGTGGCAGAAAATCAACAAGCAATCCAATTTAAAGGCTAATAGTCAAACTGGAAGTTTTAGTAAATAGCAAGACCACTTAGAATATCTCTTGGGAGAATTGACTTGACATTAATGTCGAGAATATCTTTTTTTGCAAATTCATGGCATTAAATCTTGAAACTTACTGTTATACCTGACGTAATAGACTCTCCCACACATAATAAGTAGTAGTAGTAGTAGTAGTAGTAGCGGTCGCCAGTTGGGCTCAGTGGTGTTGAGAGAGCTAGTCGATATCGGACATTGAGGTATCAACTTCACAACTAGATTGCTGCGTCATTAACTCTTATTGCAAGTTCCTAACGTTTTGTACGTCGAACCTAATTTAGGACGACTTCGTGAAATACGAGCCTCTACTGTGGAAACTACTCTACAACACTTACATAGAATGGAGAAGTGATAGAAAGATATATAGAAGGTTGCGTATTTCCTTTCTCTAAAAAAGAATTATAGAATAATCGCACTCACTTTTAATGCAGCAAAGATTTACAACTCAACGCTCCTCAACAGAAAGAAATTAGAAAAAAAATCAAAATAGCTTTCGAAAAAATATATAAACCATTTGAAAAATCCTGACTATATGGTGTGTTATTCAGATCATCCGGACAAATAATATACAGACCACCAAACGTTTTGTAGATTTCTTAAAGCATTCGATTCCGTACATAGGAGTAAACGGAGAATATCCTTCTGAGATATGCCCCCTCCCCGATACTGAGAGAGCAGCAGCCATAATGATGCTATACAAAAAATATCAAATCTTTGGTTAGATTCTCAACGGGGATATCAACTTCTGCGACATCAAAACATGCGCCATCCAGGATAACACGCTGGCACCTTTGTTTTTTTCTTTTTATTATTACCCTTGATTACGTTTTGAGAACTTCCTGGGAATAATGTATCACTGAACGAGAGTTATAACAGTAATATTCACGTTGTACACATTTTATACATATAGCTGTTGATTTCAGGCAAATGCGATGACTAGTTTAAACTACGAAATCGTAGATGTGGTTTAACCGAAACATCTGGCAAGATTAGACGTGATTTATGACTTTAGATTCTTTCGTCAACAGAAATGTTTGGGTCAGTTTATGTAGAACTTTGATACAAAAACAGAAAACTTACTCATGCAAATGGCCAAAATTAAAGAATAAGTGAATTTACGATGACTTCCTACTCTCAATATTCCGAAGCAGGAGAGCTCCTCTTATAAATTCTGAGTTATACAGAATTTGAAACCTTTTGCAACAGTAGAAAAAAAACAAAAACAAAAACAAAAAAACGTAGTTATGCTAGACTTGAATCTAGCTTCCGTTTTTCTTCTAATTTTAAAGTAGAACCGATGGCACGATGGAAAAGCTGTCACGTTTGAAATTTATTGATATCGTAAATATATATTGTGTTTGTGGGTGGTTTGGTGTCATTTTGAAGATTCCTCAGGTTGTTTCTATGTTTCCAGGGGTTTTTAAAATAAGCACATTATTATTATGACAAGGTACAATAAAATGGAAACATAAACATGAAGTAAATATATAGGTTTTCAAGGTACAAATTTATATTATATGAAGATATTTCAGAGGTTTAAAACCTAGAGGAAAACAATACAAAAATAGAAAAGATGAAGGGAAATAAACTTACTCAATTTAAGTAAGCATACGGTATACAAGGTACTTTGTTTCTTTATTCCATCTACCTTATCTTTGAATCGTATAGATGTCAGCACAAGATAAAGAACCGTTATTTTTGCTTTGAACATTGTTGACTATCGCTACGGAATTACAAACAATAAACTGCATCAAATAAGAGAAGCTACACCATTTGAGGACTAGCAACTACTACCTTCTCTATTAATAGAGGGTCACAATAACATTATGTTGAAACACCGGCTTCCGAACGCTCACCGAAATTAAGCAACGTCAAGCCTGATCAGTACCTTGATGGCTAACCGCTTCGAAATACCAGGTACTGTAAACATAGATTTGCCGTTGGTGTAATGGATACTGGCTAGGAAGTGTTAACCTGATAGCCGAATTTGTATTCCGGTCAGTTTCGTAAGATTCCCTTACGCACAAATACACTGTAGAATGGTATGAACCCATCTTTGCTTCTCAAATATAACGAGATACTGAACCTATAGCCTTGTTTGGCAACCGATATACCTCAGAGAGAAACGGCAATCTACTGCGGTAAAACCTTCTTCCTAGTCAGTCATGAATTGAAAGAGACATGATCGCCCAAGCGTGTATCATATATGATAGGTTGGAAGCAAACGTCATCAGCTAGACCTATTTTCATACAAATGTTAAGTAAATAAAGGCTTGAGAGCTACTCCATGTAGATGCTTACTGTTAAACTGGTTATGCTGATTGCGGTTAATATGTTTGAATGTGCTGAATATAGAAACTAAAATAAGGGGGCAGGTAACGATTCACATTTATCTTGAAGAGTTTAAGGTGTAGCTTTCAGGTAACTATCTCTGTTGAGTTCTTCGACTATGTAGTTATACTTGGTAAAAGTATGTCTTGCTGGAATATTCCTTTTGCATCTGGAATACCGAAGAATTCACTCGTACAGTGAAGTGTACGCTGCAAGTTGAGTCATGGTTGTAAATGTTTCGACTGGTGGAACTAAAAAATATTAAACCTATCTCAATATTTGAAATGGAAATACCGATAGAATAGCGATATTTTACATTGTCGCGTCTTTGGTAAAGAAATTGCAGAGTAGAAAAAAAATCTGCCGCAACAAGCGGGCAAAAATAATTTTGAAATTCGCAAATATGTAAAGTGAAAATTGAGAAATTCAGATACTGTCCAGATAGGGCAACATTATTATCTAATTTGTGTAATTTCACTTTTAAGAAACGTAGTAGGATTTAGACATTCCCTGGATCGATAGATAAAGTTGAATATTTTTGAAACTGGATCAGCAATGGATAGTCTATTTGAGTTCAACTTAATATTTGGATTGATCTTTAGAACCAGTAGACTTTCAAAGCGTGGGTCATCAAAGGAAGGGTATTGATGGATTGATTTTTTTCAGTCATTATCAACCGTTCTCAGATTATCTAAAGAGAGATTTTAAGAAATTTTCGGAGACAGTAATAATTTACTGATATAAGTCATACTAAATTGGTGGATTCATGCCTTTCCCTAAGATATTCGTGAGTAAATGAATACAATAAACCCAATTGGAATTAGAACTCGGCGCTTCCATTGCACAACCGTATAATTCAAGCCCACAGCACCAAATTTCCAAATGGCCACCCACCTGGGCACTGGACAGCCTTGACGCTGTTTAACTTCTGTGATCATACGACAACCAAAGTTTCAATGTGATATGGCCTTAAACTGATTGAACAAATAACATCCTCATAAATATCATTAATGCAGACTGTTGTGTCCTACATCGTGAGATACCTATAGGTTATTTACATTATTCGGACTATTGTGCTCATCTTTGTCGCCATATTTATCACATTTCAGCCGTTGTACTCTCCCGCCTTCTTCAGGTGTTTGTAATGTCTAACTGGACCCTTTATTTTGCTCACTGGGGTAGACTGAACTAGTTCGAAGGCCGGAGCGTACAATGGCCGAAGCGTTGTGATAAATATGGCGACAAAGATGAGGAGAATAGTCAGAATAATGTAAATAATGTACATAATACCTCATCTCAGAAATATACACAAATACCAATAGATATCTCGTCAGTTTGAAGGCAGCTAAATGTAGCTAGCGTATAGGAAAGTGTTATTAATATTCTGGATAATTATCAGTGTTGTATGCTGAATAATGGGCTAATGTAAATATCACAAAAATAAAGAATAATGTGCTAATATAAATATCACAAAATGGCCTGTTATATTCTAAGAGCTGTTTCGACTATCTACAGAAAGCGATATCTATTCAAAACATATCTTTACAGACATATTTTTACGTTTCTAGCCCGAAAATAATATGAAGATGTCGGATAGAGTTTCTTTTTTCTTAAGTTCCGTTAGCTTTTTTTAAACGCAGAGATGGTATTTGATCTAGAGAGTTGTGAGAAGAATAATCCAATTTCTTTGTTGTCTTTATATCAAAGTTTAAGTTGATCACAGATGCTTATTGTGGTGACCAAGTAAATGGTTAAAGAAATAGCAAAACAAATGTTACAGAAATATGATATATTAAACAGTGGTTAAAACAGAATAGTATTTCAGGACTAGTGGGAGTGTCTGTCGGATGAGAGTGTTCAATCTATTCAACTGATAATATATAAAAGACCTCTCTTCACGAGGGATGTACATTGCAC
Source organism: Acanthosepion pharaonis (assembly GCA_903632075.3). Taxonomy (NCBI): domain Eukaryota; kingdom Metazoa; phylum Mollusca; class Cephalopoda; order Sepiida; family Sepiidae; genus Acanthosepion; species Acanthosepion pharaonis. The sequence continues at coordinate 1,980,934 of CAHIKZ030005568.1, forward strand.
AAGGCCGAGTTTACCGGGGGTTCTCCGACCCCGTAGCCTCGGCCAAAAATATTCCCTTGGAACCCGAATAAAATTATGTCTAGCTCTCCGGACGGAACTTTGCCCTTCAGCAAAGCTTCGTCCAGCTTCCTCTCTGCTCAAGACAGTAATGAACTATCTAATCGAATGTTATATTTAACAGCCCCCACCACAAGGGATGTATGTGGCCCAAGGACGAGTTTACCGTGGATTCTCTGAGCAGATGGGCTAAGCCAAAATATATTCCCTTAGAACCTGCATAAACGTGTTCAGGGCCTGTCGACTAAACTTTGTCCTTCGGAAAAGCCTCGTCCGGGTTCCTCTCTGCTAGAGGCAAAGAGTTCGACAGATGAACAATTTAGTCGACTGTTATATTTAACATCCCCGCCACGAGGGGTGTATGCGGCACAAGGCTGAGTTTACCGTGGTTACTTCGAGCCCGTAGGCTCGGACAAAAATATTCCCATAGAAGCCGCATAAACGGGTTCAGAGCGTTTCTACCTCTCCGGACGACACTTTGCCCTGCGGCAAAGCCTCGTCTGGGTTCCTGCTCGAGGCAGAGCGTTCGACAGATGAACAATCAGACGACTGTTAATGTTTAACAGCCCCACTCTCGATGGATGTATGTGGTACAAAACCGAGTTTACCGTGTGTTCTCTGAGCCCGTAGGCTCGTTCAGAGATATTACCTTAGAACCGGTATAAACGGTTTCAGGGCCTGTCTACCTCCCCGGACAAAACTTTGCCCTGCAGCAAAGCCTAGTCTGGGTTCCTCCGGGCTCGAGGCAGAGAGTTCGACAGATCAACAATCTAGTCGACTGTTCCCCCAAGGTCTTCTCTCTCTACTAATCTTATAGTAGGCGAAAGAGTCCAACACATACTCTTTACCGGGAGGACACCACACACTTAAATGTGAAAAAATATTTCTTAATTTTCACGCTACAATTTTTTAGTTATTTAATGTTATCGAGCTATTTAGTGCAACTATTTAGAAACAGAAATATGAAGGCATTTAAACACATTTATCATTTAAACATTTCAATATCAGATTCGAACTGAATCTATTAAAGGATCGAGCTTGCTTCCAATCCTGAGGCCAATATACTTCTGTGATTGTTAATTTTTGGAGTATATAGGTTCACATAATTGGGATTAGAATGATCTTGAACACTAAGTCAACATTCTCTACCAATAGTTCAAAGAAATATAACTCAAACCTTTCTAAAAAAGAAATTATGTTCTTAAATCGGGATTGTAACAGTGATATCACGTATGCTGAATCCATCATAAAAATTCAAGATGTGGAATTAATACATACTAAACACTTCAAATTATTTAGTGTGTGGATCACGGTTAAGAAATTTTGTATATTACATAAGGAAAATGAACATAGAATATGCAGGAACTTGAGGTAGTTTAACAAAATACCGCAAATTATTAAAAAAATAAAACATTAACCTGAAAAACATTAACCTAAAAACACGAGTCATTTTTTAAATAGTTACCTCGGAAAGGAATTAATATGGCTGTTACACATGACATCAACCTCTTTTAGCAATATCTTAACTATCAGCTGTATAAAATCGGTTTCTAATATCAATGATTAAACAAAAACTTTGACTAAAGCCTATAGATTTTGACGGATATCAGACTTCTTCGAAGATCTGAACTGCTCTACAAAATATCAAACAAGTATATCAGGTAACAGAAACAACATCACTGAGGAATTTCAACAGTAACAAAAACTAAAATGGATATTACCTGTAATATAAAAACAAACAGAAACTTAATTACGAATTTGATATTCGACGCTATTTCAAATAAAAGATTAGGTAAGAAATATCCATCGATATTGGAGAGAACAATAAAAGCTACTGGAGTTGAGAAACGTATTTTTCTAAAATATTATTTTAAGACATTTTTAAATAAATTCCTATTATTATGGCTGGCTTTTTGTTCAATGAATACCGAATGTTTCCTCATAAGAAAACGGCTAGTAATAACATTAGTATAGTCTTCCTAAATACCATTGCATATGAATAAGCGATAGAGATCGCTTAGTAATTATCAGTGTTATTTCTATTTTAAATTCACCATTCATAAAGAAGTAACGTATTTCAGCGTAATTTTAAGGTCTTCAATATTGATGATGAATGAAAGAAGTCTCATTCTGTGTAGAGCATTTCATAATATGTCATTTGAAATGATATAACACTATTAAAAATATTAGCACAATTGCCTGTTTGTAAATAGATATTAGATACTATGTACACACCTTGTGCAAATTAATTGAAACAACTGACTAAGTTTCCTTTATTTCACCATACGGACAGTTTTAAACCCACTGAAATAACAGCGTATCATCGATTCCTATTTTTTCGCAGATTAAGTCATTTGTAGAGCTGTGCAGTAATATGAATGTATTTTCGGAGTCCATGATGTAATTTGTTTGGACTTGAAAAATATTGTGTCATCCGTCATGAGATTTTATCAGAGCCAGACACTACTGTCTCGACTGTCGGCTAGTTGATATACGATGGACGTTATTCAAAGGAAGCGTATGAAAATTGTAACGTTGCAGCTACACACTGACAAGCCTTACCAGAAAGCAAATCAAAAGAATTAGAGACTGGCCCGGAGACTCTCCTGATTTAAATTCAATCGAGAATCTGTGGGCAATCTGAATGCAACAACATAGTGAAATGGACATACGAAGTACAGACATGTGCACTGGATCAAGTTTCATTGGAATAATAAGAAAAAAAACGTAAATAATAAAGGAATTATACGCTTTGTTTGAATTCATTTGCACAAGGGTGTATTTTTTCTGTGATTTAGTTTCATTCTTTTGCCATGAATGATGGTATTGTAAATTTTGCATTCGGATCAGTTTCAGTTATTTTCCTTTAGGTTATTGAGAATTGTATGTTTAGTTTCTCTTTGAACAATGGCAGTATCCGTCGTTGAATGTCTCGCAAAGCAAAAGAATCTGCTGAGCATTTTGTGTCTTTGTATAGAGCACACAATCTACCATTTTTCTTTATGGGCTAAGAATCGGGAAAAGCCAGTAATGTCTGCAATTACAAAGAATTATAGGTATTCTTTGAAAGAGTAATAGTTATGAAAGTATCTTCAAAGAATATTAATTTTACTATATGCATATTATTCTTTAGGAATACACACAGACACACACACACATAGACATATATATATATATATATATATATATATATATATATATATATATATATATATATATATATATATATATATATATATATATATATAAACACACACACACACAAATATATATATATATATATATATATATATATATATATATATATATATGTGTGTGTGTGTGTGTGTGTAAAGATATGATAGTTCACATATGCACGAATTTGTTTATATGCGAGTGACCGAGTTATAGTGGAACGCACCTATTCTATTGTTAATAAACTCACCCACCTATAATAAGTAGGAATACTAGCAGTCGCCAGTCGCTCAGCGGGTTGGTCAGTCAGTCGATGCCGGACGACCGTTAGTCGGATATTAACGTATCAGCCACCACAACTATATTGCTGCGTCATTACCTATTATATAAAGTTCCTAACGTTTTGTACGTCGAACCTATTTTAGCGCCGACTTAGTGAATTACAAGACTCCACTGTGAAATTACTCTACAACATATACACGTGTGTGTGTGCGCGCGTGGGTGTGTGTAGTATTCCACATGGAGTGTTGATGCTAATAAATTAGTGTTCGATGTTTAACACAGATACAGAAATTGTGTTGGGTTTTCAGAGAAGAACTGGGAAACATCCGGGAAGCCATTGTGATGATTTAATTTGATATTTGGTCCTAACTTATCCTAAGATACTGGAACGCATTTTTCCTTATATACAAACCGTATGCATTACATAAAACACTGCATGTCTTTCTTTCATTCTAAGTTGAAGGAGCCATGAATAAGACACTCACTTATTGCTTTTCCACTTGTTCATTTTTGCCACTTCTGAAGAAGGTTCTGAAAGATCTTTTCCGTGTCTGCTACCAGTACTCTGACATCTGCACATCTTATGTTGTTAAGGTTATGACCGTCAATGTTAAATCCCGGTAGGATTTCCAGTTCTCCCAAAACTTCCTCGCTGTTTAGCTAGAATAGTTCTAAGTATATAATTTTTAGTCTAAAACGTGGGGATGACAATCACAAGTCTCTGGTGCTTTATAATGGAAAACAAATACATCGTAAGTTTAAAACGGATAAAGTATGAAAAAATAATATCAATATGCATGAAATGAGACTTCTTAATGATTCTGCCAATTATTTTTGTTTTTATCCAATTGTGACACTATTTAGCGTTTGGCTAACTAATTAAGCGTGAAAATTAAAAGCGAAAAATACTTAAGGCGAGAAGAAGCTAGCACGAAAGACATACTGAGCGATGATATTTTTTTAACAAAAGAAAAGTGGTAAAGATTTTATTTTTATTTGCGAAGAAAAGTATTTTTTTCGCAGAAGATAGGAAATTCGTAAGATCTCGGATCTGTCAGAATTAATTTATGCCATGACGCGGCGAATAAAAGATAGCAATCTGCCCATGGCAATAATGAAAATTTCAAATTGGTCAAGTGGCTTACGAAGCAGAATGCTAGAAGATAATCAGAACTGGATCAAGCATGCGACCGAGAAAAGGATCAGCTGACACCACCCCAAAGAAAAAGGAAGGAAGAAGAGGAAACGGAAAAGAATAAATCATTAACTATCTTTCGGAGATATCATTTGGTTTTGGAAGAGAACCACCTGTTTTAGGTCCAGACCTTACCATGATAAATGTTTGTTACCTGGACAAACTGTTAGCGACAGACAAAGAGATTCACATGACCACCCAGATAATCATTGGCGAAAATCTCGTTGATGAATTCCAGGTGACATCCGGTTTAGATAGAGATTTAATGACCACAATACGAGTTGTGGGGTTCTGGTCGGGGAAAAAAAGAAAAGAAAAAGGAAGATAATTTTTTTCTTTGAGCGATAATTGTAAACTGAGGCCAGTCTAGCCACAACGACACTGCCGAGCGTTCATTGGCTGAATGGTGGCGTGAGCGATGGGCAAAGGTAAACATATGAGAAACAAGGTAAAGCTGTTGATGCCTCCGAGGGGATTGGTGTGAGATACCACTACGAGAAAGGAAGAATTTGAAAGGACAATTCACTTTTGAACCCCTCTAAAACAGAAAGTAATTGACTTCCAAAAATGGCAAGTGTTAAATTTTCCTGTCCGAAAACAAAAAAAAATAAATCCTTATTGTGGATTTGGAATTATCGAGGCACCCAAACCACGATAAGCCCCCACCCGGTTTTGGTCGGCATCCATATAAACGAACGTCCCGAGTGGCAGTTGGGAAGTTAGAGAGTGGCATTTGGGCAGACGCAGACAGAGTTGCAGAGCAGACAAAGTTGAGCTGTGAGCTCGGAGACCAGCCTCGCAGGAGCGGACTGAAAGATTTCCACGCATTCCGACTTAGATTTCTAACCAAAACAATTTTTTTTAAGAACGACTTAGACTCACGCCACCAAAACAAGTTTTACGAATATCACCTTAAGATACCAAAAACCAGTTTATTGAAAAATGACGTAAGATATTAAGACTCATCTAAGGAACGCAAAGTGTCACGTATCCATAGAAGCGGTTTGGGAGGAAGACGCAGTCCTGTATTCAGCAACCAGATATAAAGATATCTGTTATTCTTTTTTTAACACATTTGAATCTTTCGAGTTGTTACTTTATTTTCTTTTACATATACTTGTGTGGTGTCACCTTTTCTCGAATTAGGCTTGCACTACGACCCGACGACTGATTGATTTCGTCTACCTAAGATCAAATCACAACGTGGGTAGGTTAGACTAGAACTCAATGCAGTTACTTCGGTTACCAGACGTTGGAGGCGAGCTGATAACAACAAAGCTGATGCCGAATCTAACCAGATTTCCATCCGAATCAGCCAAGGGTTAGATCGTCACAGGGTATCACGGGAGAGGCTCAGGGTGACGTCTCACTGCTTAATGATTCCGCCAATTACATTTCTTTTTTCCAATTCATCCCAAGTAAGTCAGTAAAGACAATATGAGAAAAGTAGTTATTGGCTTGAAGCAATGAGAAAATAGAAACGTAATTAAGGAGGGAGAAAATAGAAGTGCGATAATGAAAACAGTAGTTACCGATTGACACTGCATTTACATTTTTAAGGTCATAGTTAACAACAAAGTATAGAACTGGAAGAGTATGCAACAAGCTAAAATTACGAGAAAAGAAATTGTCACCATAGAACGAATAGTTATATATAACCAATTCAAATAAAAATTAATTAAACTTTTTGTCAATCTAGTAAGTCAGTCAGTTATGTCTCATGCGTGATACACGCTTAGGCGATCATGTATCTTTCGATACATGCTTGACGAGGCAGATGTTATCCCCACAGTAGGTTGCCATTTCTTTCTGCCATCCAAGGCTATAGAACCCGGTCTGTCCTGCTATTTACTCATAGCTGAGGGGCGAAGAATAGGATTCATACCTTTGCCATGGTTATTAGGACGTAAGTGAATGTAATAGATTCAACTGGAATTCGAACTCGGCTCTCCGATTCCTCAATCCACGCCACTATCCATTATTCTACCATGCTAATCTAGTACTGTGTTCAAATTCATGAATCCTAACTACCATAGCGAAGAACTCATCCGAACACGTAACATGAATATATTTATAGAAAAGGCGCAATTAGTCATTTTCCTAGCGTAGCTTAGATGTGGCAAAAGGCCGAAAGTATGGGACATCTAGTGAGGATCGAACTCACTTTTCAGTTGTAACTGATCTAACGAGACAAGCTTGTTAACCATTACACCATGTCGAGGTGCCCAGAAAAGGCGCAATAAATCAACTTTACAGCGATGGGAATGTTATTGAAGCCCAGATGCCATGTCAACACAAATGTTTCTGGAAAGACTTTCCGGCATTAAAATGATATTCCTAAACAGAGTTGTGAAAAATTGTCTCAAAGAAAAGAAAAACAACGTTTCATTTTGGCCAGCAATGAGTTCGGACATGAATGCAAATGAATATTTATGACGATAACTTAAAGTTAGGATTCATTCAAAACGACCTTTAAATTTAATACTGCTACGGTGGTTTGCCGTGAAAACATAAAGATATGTCAAAATAAATTTTCCGTAGACTAATTAAGCTATCGAAAACAATGACTTAACTAGAAATGTCTATTCTAATAACAATTAACAGAGGATTCAATATGGATTTTGCTGGTCTATTATGTTACCTAAATGATTCTGAAATAATTTTCCCGAATTTGTTGGGAGACAAAGATAATATTCTAATATTTGTATATACGTAATACGTTTCGATAATTTAAAAGTGATTTAACTTATTTTAATGGAAACTATTTAATCATTTGATTTTACGTTACACTCTATGTATGTATGTATATAAATATAAGAGTATTTAGACATAAATCCGTCTTTTATACATGTTTCGTTAAAGACGTCTGAAACATTACTGCGATTAAGCGTTTTAATTAATTTTTCTTGTATTCGTACATGTGTATTCCTTTCTGTACACAATGTGTGTAAAACAGTCCAAATGTTATTCATTATAGAGAGATGATCCCATTTTTATTTTTAACAATGTATTGGTTGTGATTAGGTATCTAGAGTTAGAGGGATGTTGTATTTTTCTAAAGACGGTCAGCACTTTGTGGTAAGGTTCATAATTAATGCTATTCAGTGTTGTATTTTTCTTTTTTATTATTAGTGTTTCCAATATTTTTAATAATTTTTCACATGTGAATGTGGTTATTCTGCTTGTATTTTCTACTAGTGAGTTTCGGATGGAGTCTGGTAGGTTTGAGTGTGCGTTTCGATAAGTTCTAATAGAGTTGTGGTCGGATCCGTCAAACGTAAGTCGTCAGGATAATCATGTACTATAGAGAGAGAGAGAGAGAGAGAGAGAGAGAGAGAGAGAGAAAGAGAGAGTTTATATGAGTGATATATTTTTAAGGCTTCATTTAACAGGCCATTTTATAAATAGAAAATATATTTAGATTGTAAATGTTTTTTAGATAATAATAATTTACCGATAAAATTTCTACAAACTAAACCTAAGCTGAGAGTAGGGGAATTGGATCCATGCTAGGTATCGCCTAATTTGTTTGATGGTACGAGGATAGGAGGACCGGTGTTTGAACGTAATATGTTGGTTATCTATCTATCTATCTATCTATCTATCTATCTATCTATCTATCTATATATATATATATATATATATATATATATATATATATATATGTGTGTGTGTGTGTGTGTGTGTGTGTGTGTGATTACATTGCTTATCATGCGTCTTTGTGTTTTCATATGTGGTTATAATAGATGATCATCTTTCTGATACATACGTCACCTAAAATTTGAATTAATATTTTTTATACTATTATTATTATTATTATCATTATTATTATTATTATTATTATTATTATTAAGATTATTATTATTATTATTATTAGGTTATATTTATTATGTTTATCCTTCTATGTTTCTACACCAAATTTGTTCTCTATAATTATCTATATATTGGTTTACTTATTTATTTACATTTCACTATTATTAAAAAATATTTTCTTTACTTTATTTTATGTTAATTAATTTATTTATGTTGGAAATTCTATTTATTATTATTATTATTATTATTATTATTATTATTATTATTATTATTATAGTTTCTTTTATTGGTGTTATCTTTATTAGACAATCTAATTTGAATGTGTCAGGGTTATTGCTGCCTAAAATGAAAAGTCTCTATCAGGATAATATGATTAAAACCTTTCAAGACAGATCGCACACCGTATCACTCGATATACAAACTTGTCCAAATCTTTAAGGAAAGAATTCTTGGCCAGGTCATTCTCTTATAGTTTTACTACAATCCAGTCATTTCTTTCTTCTTTCTTAATTTTCCCGTCCTTCGATCGCTCTTTTATGCCTCGCACTATCTCATTCCTCCCTCTATCTCTTTTATGAATTCTTTAAATTATTTTCGAAATTCATTTATTTTTCTTACTTCCTTCCTCACTTTATTCTGCTTCTGTTAATCTAGTATATCTGTCCAGTTGAATGGTATCCATTTTTAAGTACTTCAGGTCTGAAGAGGTGAACACAAAAATATTCACGAAATAAATTATAACTGAAGCGGATATTTAAGGTTTTTTCTTGATGTATTAGTATAATGCTCTACAAATCAAATTTGCATTGAGCTGTCTTTTGATGAATATCCTTGTTGCAATTATCCTAGTAGACACAAAATGGTATTATATATATATATATATATATATATATATATATATATATATATAGGCAACAGTTATTTCTTGTACGAGTAAAGTAGTACATAAATGTAAATTACGGTAAATCTTTGTACTCCTTTCCATTTATCAAACAAAAAACTCTCTCTCTCTCTCTCTCTCTCTCTCTCTCTCTATACATATATATATATATATATATATATATATATATATATATATATATATATATATGTACGAAGTTGGTCAATCCCAGTCAGTCGTCTCTCAAGCTAAAAGAAATATAACTTTGAATGCCAAAAGAAAAGAAATTAAATAGATGATTAAAAGAAAGTGAGACGTATGAGAAAATGTAATGAAATAATACAAAAAACAAGAACGAAGAATAAAATAGGGAAATAATTTAAAGATAAGAAACAATGAAAAAAGAATAATTCTATAAAAAATGAAGAGAGAGTGACGTGTACAATAAAGAACTAAAACAGACTAGAAATAATAAAATATATCAACATTAGGTATATTAAATAGCAGAAAAATACAAAAGGTAAAAATATCACTAAATATAAAAGGCAGGGTGTGTGTTGCGTGTAACGAATGCACGGCCGCAATTTTTGACGGATTTGCACCGAAATTTACATACACATGCTCCAAGTCAGCAGGAAGGCCAATACCGACTTTGCATTTCCCAACTCCCTTCGATAGTGGAAAAAATCGATTTTTTCATTCTTCTACGGCAGTTTTCATGTAGTTGGCGGCCATTTTCTACAGGCCAGAATGAGAGCCTATAGCTGGATGCCACGAATAGGCAGGACGATTCTATTGGCCAGCAGGTGAGCCAACAGCTGACGGACACGAATGTTAACTAGCATGCTAGCATGCAAAAAAATCGATAGCTGCATTCGTCACAAGTGGGAAGAATTTAAATCTACATGGCACTTTACTCCAATTGGCTCATTCGCTTCCTTAAACTCAATGTTGATTCTGATCCCGCAGAACTGGGTTGGATGTGAAAAATTATTTATTGTTAACATTGTTTTTTCATTCGGTTTTTCTAGTTACGAGTCTTTTTTTAAACTGATCGTTTTGTGTTTATTTTGTTTATTTTTTTTTCATAGCAGATTTAATGTTTAGTATAGAGCTTAGAAAAAATTCGCAGTGTGAGATAGTCAAGAAGTAAGGCATGTAGAACATCAGCACAGCAAAGGGCACTTCTTTAAAGGCAAGGAAGGTCAAAAATATTTGAAGTCAATTGATAGCGATTGCTGTATGTGTCGTACGATTTTTGAATCAAGCACGGGCAACGCCGGGCCATGCTGCTAGTAAAAAAAATAAAACCGAGGTAAATGGAACTGAATAGAATGGCGGAAACTCAACGGAGATAAGTAGAAATGATGAAGATATGGAAGGTGAAATTGAGGCGAAATTGCAAAATAAAATGGAAAAGAGTAGATGGAAATAAGCGTGAAATGATGGAAAATGAAAATGACAAAATTAAGTAAATGCGAAAGAAAAAACGTTGTAAATAAGACAATATCAAATATGTAATGTGAAAAACGAAGAAAAAAAAAAACCGAATAAAAGGAATCATATTTTAAAACAAACTGAATAAAGAAATGTAGATTATATTTCAAGGAAAAGATCTGAAATCCAATAGGCAACTGGGATTGAAGGGGGAAAATAAACAGAAATAAAGTATCAATAAAATATCTCGTATTTAAAAAGATAGTAAATATGAAGTAATGAAATAAGGGAAGAGAGATAATCGCAAAAAAATAAAAAATAAAACCTGGTTGAAAGAACGAAATAAATAATAGAAAGTAAGAAACTAGAAATGCTTAAAAGTGCAAAACTGAAGGAAAGCAAAGAAACTTAGTGAAATGATACAAATACCTGATTAAATGTAAAAAAATAGATTAAGAGTGATGTGTAACAAGTCTGAACAAAATGAGAAAAAGTATCAGAAAAAAATGATTTTTTTTTTGACGAAAAAAAATGATGAAATTTGCGAATAAGCCCGGTCAAACAAACATCGAATGCGAGCAAAAAACTTTCAAGAGTTCTCGAATCACAGGAAATAAAGACAAATTATCAATGAAAAAACAAGAAGTGGTAAATATTGAAAAGAAGAAGTGGGTGGATAAATATTTAAAAAAGAATGAATTATGGATGACATAAAAATGATTAACACACTGAATAAAGGGATAGAGTGACTGGCAACAAATCCATGTTGATTATTAAAATTATTTGAAAGAAAAAAAATGAAAATAAGAATGTTATAATGAATAACAGAAAATTAACGTAAGCACGTAAAATCCATTTCCTGTAAATTTCAGAATAAGTCATATTTTGAAGGAAAACAAACAAATGTAAATAATGTTCAATCATTCATAAAAATGTACAAATAATTTAGCATTAAATGTTAATATTAATATACTAACACGCAGCAATAATATAATACATAATTGTAATAAAGCAAATCCGTTGCATAACATTTTCTTTTGTTTAAAGTAAAATATACTACATACAAAAAGGCTTAAATACACACGTATTTTAATAAACGTATATAAGAAATGCATATTAATATAAGAAACAAAGAATAACGCAAGTATAAATAAATAGAGCAAACAGTCTCACATTAAAAAAAAAGTAGCTTTCTTGTATCAATGCAATAAGTCATAAACTGTTCATACATTCAATCTTTCAACCAGACGGGTGGAGAAAATCGAAAATGGCTCCCCAACTATTTTTTAGTACTGGTGAGGATGGATCTCATGTCACACTGCAGAACTCAAAAAAGAATTGGAAAATCAGGGAAATATATATATATATATATATATATATATATATATATATATATATATATATATATACGTGAAATGTGTATGTATTGTACATATACGTGAAATGTGTATGTATATAAATATATTCAATTTATATATATAAATACATATATATATATATATATATATATATATATATATATACATTTACATATATATTTAAATATATATACATTTATATATATATATATATATATATATTATATATATATAATTATATATGCTTTATCTTATATCATTTATATGTTATAATTTTCGAATAAATTATATATATATATATATATATATATATATATATATATATATATATATATATATATATATATAGCCATAAACAGACAGACTATTTCACTGAATCACAGCTCATCAGTGTGGCTAATGGTCCGGTTGCATTCATCTAGGATAGAAACACGGTTGAATTGGCGTCAGTCGTAGATTCTACATCTAAGTCGTTGGCGTACTACAGGGATAAAGGTGAATTGAAGTGTATCTATATTTAGATAAAGACACAGCGACAGAGAAATCTCGATTCTCCTTACCGAGGTGTCTTGAATCGCCGTAATAGTCAGAATTTAAAAACTCACACCTTCTCCCCAGAGAGATTAACCGAAAGTTTTCAGGAACATATATATTCTCATCCACAGACAAACTAGTTTACTGTATCACAGCTCATCTGTGTTGGTAGACGCACGTTTGTAACTAGCTAGGATCGAAACTGGGCTGAATTGGAGCGTGTGTTTATGCTTGTGGCGGGAAGTGTGTGAGAAGAAACTATTGGAATAGAAGTGGAGGGTATGTTTAGCGATTTCAACAGTAAACCGCTGGTACATAGATGCCAATCTAGTGGCACACTTAAATTCCTGTAGAACAGGAAATAGGGATAATACACCTAGAAACGACAGAGGGAAGCCACGTCGGTGAGAAAATGACAGAAGTGGAGATAACTGATCATGAATGATTGCATTACAGATCCTTCAGATCCTTCAAACGTCATTATAGTGATACACCATACTTGCTATATAAAGACCTACTTTTAAATATACATTATACACTGTAATAACGTATGAAGTATTATATATATATATATATATATATATATGTGTGTGTGTGTGTGTGTGTGTGTGTGTGTGTGTGTGTGTGTGTGTGTGTGTGGGTTGCGACGGGTACAGTGTTGCCATTTTATTTCTTTATTTCGCGCATGCGTTTTGTTTGTCTTTGAATTTTTCAACTGCACAATATAGTAGGGTCATCGTCTGTGAAAAAAGAGCACTATCACGCATTTCATTCCGCCAGAAATTTGGAAACTGCTTGATTTACTGTTTGGCATTCGCACCGGAAACGCCAATATGAAAATTGCAGGGTGTTTGAGTGTCAGTTGACACCAAGCACCAAATACACACACACACACACACACACACACACACACACACACATATATATATATATATATAATGTATGTATTCTTCATCTTACAATTGTATTACTTCAAGGTTATTGTACTTATAGACAAATTTAATTAATAAAAATTCGGTTCCTATTTCAGTATGAATTATCCTCCATATTGACGCCGCGTTGAGGCATCGGTCCCATTGTGGAGAATTTTTTGAAAATATTTTATCAACATTTATCTATATCTGCTCCATCAGTAGGTCGCCAAACTACGCGCACACCAATGTCCTCCGCGGAAAATGTAAAGGCCGGTAGCGCTTAATACAGCAGTCGTCGAATGTCTTGCAAGGAATCCGGCACGGGATTATATCCCCTTGTTTTATTCCAGTAGTCATTTACCTCCTCAATGTGTATTGTAGGAAGCCGTTGGATGAATGAACCCAGAGATAGCCTACCCGTCTATGGATTTCCTTGCCATATTTATGAATTCCGGTTTCTTGATCGATGAACATATCCATTGAAAACTGCTTTTCCCTTGGGGCGTAACAGATCATGTTCGAGTACACTTTCTTATCATCTCAATCACCTCAAAATATATACGTAAAAATGTTCTTTTCTTGGGGCAAGAGAATATTGAGTTACTTATCTTCCGAATAATCTTTGAATATATTTTAAAAATATGTTGCTCCTATTGGGCAAAAAATTACATTTAAATACTTAATTTCTAACATTTCTCTATGCCTTAAGAATATATCCATTAAGATATAAAGCAGAAAATACAAAATCTAAATAATTAGCTTCTAGATTTCCGAACCCCATTGAATATATCTGTTAATAACTTAGGGATGTGACGTCACCCCGGAGTCGCTGCGCCAAATGTGACGTCTGCCTGGCCGCGCCCGCCGTGCTGTCCTGGTCACGGCGCCAATTGTGACGTCACCCCGTCTGCCTCACCACGCCGTCGCTCCGTCTTTCCTGTCCTGTGACGACCAATGTGACTTGGTATTGGTCGCGGTACCAAACGTGACGTTCTAACCCTTTGCTGATTCGGATGGGAATCTTGTTACATTCGGTATCAGCCTAGTCGTTCCCAGCTCGCCTCCAACGTCTGGTTACCGAAGTAACTGCTTTGATTTCGAGTCTAGCCTACCCACGCTGTGATTTGATCTTAGGTAGACGAAATCAATCAGTCGCCGGGCTGTAATGTAAGTCGAGTCCGGACAAGGGTTATACCGCACATATATATGTAAATGAAAATAAAGTAACAACTCGAAAAGTTCAAATGTGTTAAAAAAGGATAACAATATTTTATATCGTGTTTCTGAATACAGGACTGCGTCTTCCTCCCAACCCGCTTATATGGATTCGTGACACTTTGTGTTTGTTAGGCGAGTCTTAACATCTTCAGTTGTTTTTTTTTATGAAACTTGGTGTATCTTCAGGCGATATTCGTAAAACTTGTTTTGGTGGTGTGAGTCTAAGTCTTTCTTCAAAAATAAATTGTTCTTGTTTAGAAGTTGAGGTCGTGATTGCGTGGTATCTTTCAGTCAGGTTCCTGCAAGGCGGGTCTCAGAGCTCACAGCTCAATCCTAGCCTGTCTTTCTAACCCCAACTAACTCAACTCAACTTAACTGCCGTCCACTCGCTGCGACCCTGCTTATATGGACGCCGACCAAAACCAGGGTGGGCCTGTCGGGGTTTGAAGTTCCTTGATAATTCTAAATCCGCATTAAGGGTTTTGTTTTCGGTCAGGAAAATTTATTACTTTACATTTTTGAAAATCTTTAATTTTAGTTTAAGGGAATCGTCCTCCCAAATTCTTCCTTTCTCATGTTGGTATCTCATACCAATCCCTTCAGAGGCGTCAACAGGTTTCCCCTCTCTCTCACAGTAGCATCTCACACCTATTCCTTCAGGGGGCGTCAACAGGCCTCCCCTCCTTCTTCACATGATTACCTTCGCCTACCGCTCACGCCACCATCCAGCCAATGGACGCCCAGCAGCGTGGATGTGGCTAGACTGGCCTCGGTTTAAAAAAATCTCGCTCAAAGAAAAAAAATTATCTTCTTTTTTTTTTTTTTTTTTTTTTTTCTTTGTTTTCTTCTTCCCGAAAACAAATCTTTACGACTCTTATCTTAATCGAACGCCGTCTGGTGTTCGTCAATGAGATTTTCGCCAGCATCAAGTGGGTGGTCATCTGTCGACTTTGCACCCTGGTGCCAATTATTCGTTCCGATAAAATAATTTTTTTTTTATCATGGCCAGCTCCGACAAAAAAACAGGTGCTCTTTCTCAAATGATATTTCCGCAGATGAAGGTTTAATCTTTCCTTCCTTGTAGTCTGCGGGTGGTCCAGCGGACATTTTTCGCAGTCAGAGCACGACCCAATTAATTTTTATCTCTTAGCATTCTGCCTTGTAGGCCACCTGACCAACCTGAAATTATTGACATGGCTAGACGGCTATCTTTTATTCGGTGCGTCCTCATAAATCAAATTAAATCCGGTATTTTACTTTCTTTGCTAATGAAAATAAAATCTTTATCAATTTTCTTTGTTAGAAAAAATGACATGGCTCAGTGTCTTTTCGTGATAGCTTCTTATCACCTAATTTAATTTTTTTTTTAATTTTCACGCAACCCTAAATAGCGTCACAGGGATATATACAGTCAGATTTTCGCATGTGCTAGGGAAAATGAAAAATTCAAATCTCCATAAATAATTGAACGGTTCGAGTAGGTTCATCAATTTGATTTACAACTCTTTATTAAGTTATTCATGTCTATTCATGAGAACGAGGATAAACATTGAAGATGACGGCATAATTCAAAAAGATTCAGTCAGTGTGTATGAGAAGTTAAGGTCCTTGATTGTGGGTCGCGCAATCATGGGAACTGAACTCATGCACATGATGGTTACTGTGTCGTATTTTGCGGACAAAAACGTATAGACGGCAATTGTATTTTTTGAACTAGAATAGACTGACAGTCAAGTTCCAGCACGCGATAGGATACCAGTTTTAGTCACTTGAAGATGGAGTTCAAAGTTGAAATTTGTGTGCATATATTAATATAAGAGTAGCATTTTTTTTTCTTTTTGGAAAAATTGGATTTGGTTCTACTGTTTTATTTTTGAGGTATGGTCATGGCTTGTATGTAAAGTTCAAGAATGAAGGAAGCGATCTGCCAACACTCGCGTATAGTATAGCAATGAAGTCACTTTATCGAGAAAAATGTTCGTAAACCTTTATTCGAAAAATATATGTAAGTTGTTCGAGTGAAAATAATTTCAAAGGAGAATTAAACTAAATTATATTTATTCGAAATACCTATGTTTGAAATAGATACGTGTTCTTGCTTTGAGTGAGAGCCAATTCTGACGTACATAGCTCTGATAAAGCTTTTGAAAGACGGCATAAGGCTTTTTTGCAACAAACGTCATCCCATCATCAAACAATATGGGAAATCTTAGACGCTCTTAATAGAAAAAAGGACTTATAAGTAATTAACATTGCAAAAGTAAGAGCATGTTGCCAGAATATGAAGAGGACCAAGAAATGCCACGACGTGAATGTCAAATTTACAAAATTAGTGGCATCTTCAGTAGCTGACCATTTGCGTGCAGTATCATATATCTTAAGATTGTAAGTATTTTGTCTTAATAAATTGTTTTAGTAGTGATATTTGTATTTCAAATAATTATCATTTGTGTATTTCCGTTTTTAATTTTTACATATTTATTGCAATTTTTGAATAAATATTTTTCGAATAATTGTTTTTGAATAATTGTTTTCGTACACTTATTTTCGAACAATTTTCACATAATCGAAAAATCACTAGATTAAATATCAGATATTGGATTTTGCTTGGAGGGCAATGCACACGACACGAGGCCACAAACATTGAGCTGCAATGATTTGGTTTCTTACCCAAGTGGTCACTCTAATCTGTTTTTGAATAATAAAAACAGACAACTTGTTTACCAGACACATAATGTTTATCAAACTTTTACAAATTACGGAAAATATGAGAAAACTGTGATAAAGAAATATTACAGAATGTCTCAATAGACGAACTTTCCCGCCCCAGACATAAATTTACGGAAGATTATCAGAGAACAGGAAATTTATAGTCAATACAATAATCCGAATCGCCTGCAGCATCAACAACAATATTTTCAAGAAAGATAATGCTCTGTATTTTAGAGATGGTAAAATTTGTACTTTATTAGGATTTGCTGAACCTTGTTTAAAGTTAGTGCATATGGTCCCCTTGGAAATTGAATGTTGTATCTGAAGTAAAAAAAGAAAAATAATAAATATAAAAACATGTAAGCTGGAAAAAAACTCGTTGCTGCATGTTGATGTGCACAGATTTCTATGTTAACCTAGAGAATATTAATATTAATAGCGTAAAAATAAATATCGCATGGTGGCTCCAAATAAAGAAAGAAAGACAAAAGTTATCAACAGAAAAAGCAGCTGCGAAATATGTCAAGCGACAACATAGGCAGCCCTATCAGGACTACTTTCCAGGCATATTAGGTTTAGGGCTCCAAGTTCACTACACAGAATTGTCTTACGGGACAATAGCCGAGTGGGTTAAAGCTTTGGTTCGGGAATATAGAGACATATTTTCGAATCCAAGGCTCGGCTAGTGTATACGTGAATTCCGTGGAAAATGGCAAGTAATACTAAGAATAAGAACTAGACGATATATTCCTAAACATTGGTAGGGAAACTATAACAGTATACATCTGTAGATTAAATAAGGTGTACAATTCAGGATTTAACCATATACGTCCGCAACTTTGTGAAAACAAAAAATAAAGACAATTGTCAAAATGAAATTACTGTAAAAAATATTAACCCTAGAACACTAACCATGAGTATATAGTACCCAGCGCAAATTTTCCTATCTTTAATTACAATTTTCAGTACCTGATATTTTTTTACTTAAATAATATGTTTTTCAGTTCCTATTAATCGTAAATCAAAGTACAAAGTTTGAAGTGCCTGCATGTAAACTATTTCAAATTAAGATTTATATTTAATATTTTTTTACATTTTCAAAAACTGGTATGATACACCCTTGGTTAGAAGTGGTGTAGCTTTAATTGATGGTTAGTGTACTAAGATTAATACTGTTTAATTGAGGGAGTATCCCTCACGCTATATATTCTCTTGATGAGTAATATTAATGTCGATTAGGTGAAAAATGTTAAACTAGCACATAGGAATGAAGGCAAGTAGTAAATCAAAGGACGAATAAATAGTTAATTCTATGAGAGGTAGGCCAGTTCCTCGGGTATATTTATGTTTCATATTTCGGACACATGGCACTTTGTCCTGACCACCGAATGGGTAGCCTATCTGCCTATTTCGCGGGACTAATAATAAAAATGTGGAGAAGGATTTTCACTCTAGGTAAATCAAATTTTTAAATTCTGATTTTTTTTACTTCTTGGCTCAAACTTCAAACACTGGATAATGGCATTCACTGAAGTAATCCAGTAACTTGACCAAAAGACTTGTGAGTTCAATATCTGGTTAAAGTAGCGGTGAACAAAAAACACGTTGTGTTAAAGGGAAGTAACTGAAACTGAGTTATCCGGAAAGAAGGAACTGCAACAGTTTACCCGGTGGACAAAACTACGGGTTGGGTTCGAAATTTCAATCCCCTGAAGAAGGCCGGAGCGTAAAACCTCCGAAATGTCGTGAATTTAACAGCAAAAATGTGTATAACAATCCAAACAATATAAACAGTGTGAATAAAATTCATAACCAAACGTATATTCGAAGGTCATTTATCAGAACTTTAGTGAACATGAATTCATTTGATACCACTGAATAGCACGTAAGGAGATGAGACATAATCGGCTATGAAGGGAGTCGACACAAATAATAATAATTATAATTATAATGACAGTAGTATTAGTAGTGGTAAAAACGTAACTTCTTCGGAGGGTCACTGTCGCTGAATCGGTAACGGCTACGCCTAGCTAAATTGTAGTTAATCGGATAAAGTTAATATAGGTTCGATTCCTGTTGCCAGGTATAATTTCTACGAGGATATGTTTGATGATATCCGCCAGTCCATCTAAAAAGAGAAGACAACACTAAAAATTTTATCCGGTAAAAGTCAATTTCTGTAATTATTTTTCAACATTCGTCGACTTTTTATTGGAAATCACCATATTATACAGCCTGATTTTTATCGGTCTGCCAAGGTTCATTTGTATTTTCCTTAGTATTTAGTCAATCGAACTTGGCGGCCGGTTAAGAAATTCACACTGTTTTAATATATATATATATATATATATATATATATATATATATATAAGTGAACAAAGAAGTTAAAATTTAGAGGCGACAGTCTGTTTCATGCTAGATGCAATAGTCAGGCCACGGTCATACTAGATGGAATCGGTGGCCTGTTGATTGCATCTAGCATGAAACAGACTGTCACCTCAAAGTGTTGACTTCTATGTTCACTTTTATATTTACACACGGTTTACCTCTGATACTGAGCACTTTATCCCATAAATATAGCTCATCTTAAGATTATATATATATATATATATATATATATATATATATATATGTATATGTGTGTGTGTGTGTCTGTGTGTGTGTGTGTGTGTGTCTGTGTGTTTCTGTGTATGTGTTTCTGTGTATGTGTCTCTGTGTGTACATTACTTCAACACGCCGAGACAATGACAAAATCCATATAAATATATGTCCGCAAATGCTTCACTTTTGAATTATTAATTTTAAAGCAAGTCTGCGGTAAATGGAGCTGTGTTGCCATGTAGACTAAGTTATATTTGTTATTGATTTACATTTGTGACTAGTCTGTTTTCCACGCTTAACGTGTATAGTATTGAGTTAACTGAAAAGTGTTACGTTTGACACTGGCAGGATATTCATATCGGTAGCAGACAATTTTGCATACGGCCAGGCGAATGACAATGGGCGAAGGCTACACGACTGTACATGTTTGCCGACCCGTTTTTTGTCTCTTCAGTCTTGATTCCAGATTAGGCAACACTTCGAAGCGATGGCATAACACATTTATACAGCCAACATTTGTGGACGGATCATAATCCCAATATACAATATAGGCTTGACACCAGAAGTAGTTTACGAATTATGTGTGGGCTACAATTGTAAATGACTCTCTGGTAGGTCTTTATGTTCTCCCACAGAGTCTCACAAGAGGTATCTACTGGGGCTTTTGAACTCGCTTCCAGATCTGCTAGCCGATGTACACCGGGTAATACGAAAAGGCATGTGGTTAATGCATGGTGGGATTTCAGCACATTTATTCAAAATGAACGGACTGACGCCTACCATGATAAATGGATGGGTAGGAGAGGAAAGGTTCCATGGCCTGCGCGTCCCCCAGATGTCAATCATTTGCATTTTCATCTGCGTGGCCACATAAAAAAAAATTAGGTTTATGCAGCAGATATTAATAATGCAGAGGCGCTTATAATATGGCGGCCGGCGAAAGCATTCGGCACTGTGTGGCCCTATTTGAAAGGGTAACCTAGTTAATGGTCCGACGGTTGCATGCGTGTGCAGAAGGAAGCGGTGGACATTTTGAAAATTTAGGTGTTGCTGTGTTAATCACGATGGCGTTTTGAACATAAGTTTATATGGGCATGTTACCTTGTTTTGTTTCAGCAACCCTGTCCAATGTTTGTATAAATATTTTTGATACTCGTAGATTCCTTTCCACCAAATAGAGATAATAGGTTTTTTTTTTGTATCCCTACAATAAATTATACTTTTATTATTGTAGGGATACTTGTTGGTGTTTCCTGGTAGGAATTGGTTTAACTAGATTTTGCATAACCATTTTTTGAGTGGATGTTAGATATTGGCAAGTGATATCTTGGGTAGAGGTTATGTGTTTTTAAACATGAATATAGAGAGAATTTACCGTTTATACATTGGCCAAATTACAATGTAATATTTTCACACGATCCCAAACAAGGAAATGTCAGTTCGCTACATTATTGAATCCATCTTAATTAATATTCCCAATCTTTGTGCCTCTCTAATAAAAACATTCTCTTTTCTATGACAATAATTAAAAAAATAAATTGCTACCCTGTATCGATCAAGGAATCGGCCTATTTTCACTCATTTTCGTTAGGATTCAGGAGAGATTTCATCCTATCAACAAGACACAATTTGGATATTAAATGTGAGGCAAATCATTCATAATTAATTTGAAGGAAAATTACGGGAGAAATGACAAGCATTTTTTAATATGTCAAATCGCAGAGAGGATTTCAAATTTTAATTAAAATATGGGTTTTATAAGTTATTAACAAATGGATTCCCCCGATTGCCCTCGACGCTGTAAATTCCTCCAAAAGTTTACAGCCTTACTTTCTCGTGAAATTCGTTTGAGAGCAAAAAATGTATATACTTTCGCCGTGGTAGTTTTTCAGGGATTATATATATATATATATATATATATATATATATATATATATATATATATATATATATATATATATATATTTTCAAGGGATATATATATATATATATATATATATATATATATATATATATATATATATATATATATATATATATTAAACCTAGAGAGCCAGACAAACATACCAAGGTTTCACCTAAGCGGATCGTCAGGGAAGGTTTGTCTGGCTCTCTAGGTTTAACTAGGTCTGCTCTACTTACTGTATTGAGCACTTTATTTAGTTATTTTGCTTACTCGTATCAGTTTTTTTTTTCTTTGGGCTTTGGACTTGCATGCTAGACGATTATTTTCGGCTAACTTACATGTTCTTCGGTCTTTCTTTTTTATAATTTTTTCCCCTTTAGTATTGGTTTAATTATTTGCAAATCAAGACACCGAAGGTTTTCTGAACGAGTATAATTTCTTATACATGTACACATATATACTCAGTCAATGAATGCATAGTAATTTATTGCACTTACGTGTACTTAAGTGATATTGCAATAAATTAATTTGAATTCGGTCATTTTAATTTTATTTCATTGATATTCATTGTTTCTAGATATAGCGCTGACTCCTTCATCTTGGAGAAAATGTAATAATATAAGAGGTTTGTCAAATGGTGAAACGAAAGTTTCGTTTCGTGATGCAGAGGCCAAAGTTTACTCTCAGGCAGTGATTATTATTACTATTGTTAATTTTTGTGATTATTTCGTGTGATTAATACTGAGCTGCCAGTGACTAAACCTTCCCCCATTTTTAACGTACCATACTGATTTAAAATAATTAGAGGAGCTGCTTATTTTTACAGCTTATTTTCAGCCGCGATCAATGTGTAAGGACCAATATATTGATAGGAACACTGATATAGTTTACACTTTAATAGAAAGTGTGACGCTGACACTTTAATAGAAAGTATAATGTTTAAACTTTCTATTTGAATAATAATAAATCCGTTTAGAGCCAGTGGTGGAGTAAAAAAAATCAAATTTGACATTCAAACTAGTTTCACGTCTCCAGAAGGAGAATCGTGACTTTTTTGTTTTTACCCGGAATTTTTATCAATAATTCTCCGAATGATTGATATTTATATGTTTGGGTATAATTTTCTTACTTAGAAAACCAATTAATTGAAAGTTTACCTATCTTACTCGCATGAACAATCACATACTTTAACAATTACGTTTGCGTTCTCTGCCATTCGAATATGTGAACAAATCTGAAAAAATTGTGTCATTTTTAGATACGAAGTATGGGATCGTGACTTTATTATCTGTCAAGTTTGTGTAAGTTAGCAGAATGCTGTCGCGTACTTTTCTCTGAAGTTTGGAATTCGGAGTTCTGATTCCATTAGCCCGTTTTACACGATTAACATGGGGGAAAGTGACAATTAATCACAAACTCGTGTGAATGTGAGTCCAATACACGAGACAAGGTGAATAGAGATCCTGTATTCAAACTTCCACGTTAATATCTACTCCGGTAAACGCGCATGCCCGGTGAAGCATATTACTATTTCAATTTTAAACATTTGGGATGATCTAAGTACCGAGTGGAATAGAAAAATTGTCCAAATCGTGCAACAGAAACATTGTCCAAGTGTTTGATTAAAATTTGAACCATTGTATCTTAGAATGTATTAAATATATTTTAGGTGAATTCTCCCTGGTTCTTATAACACTATAAGACTCTACTTTGAACAATAAGACAGTATTTAATTCTATGCTGAAATGATTATCCATCTTGATGTCGTAACCTCCTCATCCAGTTTTCTTATCTACTGTTACCTCTTTCTGAAATTATTCACCATTATCTTCATGGTTCTTGATAGAAGCCAGAGTATGACCTTCGCTACAATTATGAAGGCCTAAATGATATTTCCCTCTCACAATCACTCAGTTGGGAAGAAAGAATGGCGCTGACCCAAAAGAATTTTAACCTGTTCTCTTCCTAGCTGAATAACTCAGTGGTTCTTACGAATAAAATGGTGCCAAGATGGCTATTCTGAAAACCTGGAAAAAGAAACTCATTTGTTTTTTTGTTTTTTGTTGTTTTTTTTTTAAATATTATATATTTTGTCGGATGGAAAATTATCTTCAACTGTTACACGATTTGACAATTTTTCTATTACATCCGGTATATACACTATGCCATAATTTGGGTGATATCCCCTGGATTTCGATGAATCTCCTAAAATTTGAAGATTGCTTACCTTTGCCAAAATTTATTTAGTAGTTCACTTCGGACCAGACGCATTTCTCCATCCTGAAGGATTTTATCATATTGTGAATAATAATAATAATAATAATAATAATAATAATGAAAATAATATTAGTAGTAGGAGTAATAGTACTAGTAGTAGTAGTAGTAAGTTTTTATGTTATGCAGGTATTAAAATCTGAAACCGAAAGTTTTATTCTTGCTGCAGTGGTCCAATGCTTGCTGACTACAAATTACCAAGCACACATAGTGGAAAATTGTGTTATCCCAAAATACTGATTCTGTGATAAATATGCAGAATAACTGAACATCTTTTATCAGGTTGCACAGCGTTAGCAAACCCTGAATACAAAACTCGGTATGATACATTGGGACAATATATGCGCCGGAAAATATACGGGAAGGAAACTGTAAGAAACTGGCATGAACATTATCCAGACTTGTTACTGAGACAGAACCTCTAATAATTTTATGGGACTTTACAATACACACAGACAAAACAATCAAAGCTAATCGCCCAGAAATCGTAATCAAAGACCGCAAGAAACACAATTTCCTTTTTAGTGACATGACATTCCCTATACATTGTAATGCATCTTCGAAGATCTTAAAAAAACAGGGATCTCATAATGGAAATTTAAAAAACATATGATACATGAGGGCATCGATAATTTGTGTAGTATTTAGAGCCCGTGGTTTGATTGCAAATGGTTCCAATAGACATATCGAAGGGATTCCTGGTAGACCATGACTTAAAGAAATACACAAATTGTACTCACAAATACCGCTGACATATTACGAAAAATTTTGTATGTTAAATGTGTGTGATGTTAGATTTATGTTTTCTTTTTACAAAAAAGATCAGTTGAAAATGTGAAGAAGGCATTTATATCAGATCTCTGATTGGGACCCGGAAGGAAATATATATACAACAAAAAAAAATAATAATAATAATAATAATAATAATAATAATAACAATAACAATAATAATAAGAAGAAAATTGTCTTATTAAGTACAGCACACACACTAAGGAGAACTTTGTCTATGTAACGCTAGCAACTTCATCGGAGAAAAAAAAAAAAAAAAAAAAATTAACATGAAATGTGGCATATAATAACACACCACGACCTGCCTTAGGTCTTTCCGCAGACTTGGTAGGTAGTGTGTCCATAGCAGAAATCGAATGATGATGATGATGATGACAATAATAATAATAATAATAATAATGACAACAACAACAGATTACAGCAAAAATTCTCCTTAACATTCTCTGATGATGATCTTACGGCTTTCAGATATGCAGAATAACTGAACATCTTATTTGAATATTTAGGTTGCCACCTCTCTAAAAATTAGATGCCACACACTAATGAGTAAAATAGTTGCATTATCCTAGATTAGCATGTGGTAATTAAGAAAAGCTGATTAATCATTATTAAGGGCATACAGTGATCCCAAAAGTTTGGTATTTATTTTATACTAACAAAGAAGATAACAACAAATATTTGGATATTAGTACCAGCGAAAACACTAACCCCCAATCGCAGAAAAAGAACAGAAAATAATTGATGTATAAAATAAAATTTACACGAACAGAGTTCCGGCACCATGATTTTTCATATATATATATATATATATATATATATATATATATATATATATATATATATATATATATATATTTATCTGAGCTACAATGATCATCTAGGAAGTTGAAATAATTGGTAAATATTTTCACTTATGAAGTTACAAAGAATTTCTAATATATTGCCCGATATATCAACTTCTTTCGAAATAATTCTAAGAGAAAATAGACTGAAACAACATTTTCTTGAAGTTGCTTATTTTATATGTTTTTAAATATTTTGTTATCTTTTCATTAGAGTTTGTAAGTAAAAAAAAATGAAATAAAAATGTTTTATATTTAAGCACGACAGTAGATTGGCAGCAAGTTCTCATTGTTTTATGATTGAACTCTGCAATATTATTGATCCTAACCTGACATCTCGTCCTCAGTCACGTTCCCACTATTCCTGCGTCTTTTATATAAATAAGTTCACAGTAAATGATCTGATGAACTTTCCGGGATGGTAGCGAGAAATTATTAATTTAAGCGAAGCATATGATTGACGAAAGGTCTCATCATTTTACGGTTGAAATGGCCATATGTAACCGTAAGTTCTATGCTAACAGTTTCTTCTTCCGCACATCACTCGAGAAACTCTCTCCCAGATTTTAGCTTTTCAGTTAACTTTGATCTTCTATGATCCAAAATCAATGTAACTCGTCATCATCCATCTTCTTAATCTCTGTTTCTTATATTCTTCCGTTTTCTTGGATATTTTTTTTTCTTTTTCTTATATTCTCTCTCACTTAGGAACTCCTTGCGTCATAATGGCTTTATTCATATGCATTTGTAAGCAATGATGAAGAAAGTCGAAAGACTGATGCCCACTTAAGTAACATACATATATTCCTAGCTTTCTACTTATTTTAATTTACTTCACAGTTGACGTAGAATTTAGGAAGAAAAAAAAAAACAGTTTTGGCTATTGATCTACATCTTCTGGGTTCTAGAATATTCGTACACATGCAAAAATATTCCAAGCGGTTAAAAATATAAGTAGTTGCTTAAAATGAAATATTCATGATTTCATATGTGGCTTACAAACAGAACAAGGAACCGCAGTTATCTGGCATTTCTGAATTTTGTTTCAGGAAAAAAAAAATCAGTTCACTACTTTGAGTGATGTTAAAAACAAAAAAAAATCTTTATAAAAAGCACAAAGATCAGAAATAGCCTTTAACACAAGAATACATTAAGACACTAAAAAAGAATTCTAAATCATGTTTCTATATAAAAGCGTCCCTTATTATATTTTCGCGCCTAGAAATTTGCCTACAGCATTACTTTTTACCTGCAATGTCGTATCCAGATTAACAATTCGCTTTTACGGATGTACTGACAGATCTTTAGGAATGTATACCGGCTGTCCATTTATGTTTCACAAAACAATGAAATTCCGACAGCTAGCATATATGTTAGAAATTAAATAGCGTAAAGTGTTATTTCCAAACTAGCGTAATCGTATAGCAACGAACATTACGGTCTGTTTTTATTTACAATATTTTTTAGTATATTGTATTTTAGCAATATCGTTTAGGTTAGTTTGTACTTGAGACTATCCAGTCTCAACCGAAATTTCACCGCTAGAGAGAAATCGCCGCCATTTTGCTTATTGTCATTTATTTGCTTTAAACAGTCATTTCATATTTTCCCCTAAAACGAACCAGCACAGAAAAGCAGCAATATTGGAAAATGGATGTCTGGAATATATTTATTGTTTGTATCTTATTAATTGATTGATTTGTTTTCTACGGCTTATCAAGCCTTGCAGGATATTTCAAGCCAGATAATATATTAAGATTGTAAGATTTTCTTCTGGTGATAATAAACACTTACTCATACAAGTATTACTTATTAACCCATAGCTGGAATATGAAGAAGGTATTTGCGCGTATGAGACTATAATGAATCGAACGGAAATTGAAATTCGGCTTTCCGATTAACAATTCTGAGCTATTATGCATTACACCAATATCACATCTATGCTTATCCATCAAGGTACTGACCCGGCTCGATGTTGCTTAACATCGGTGATCGTACGGAACCGGTGTTTTATAGCCATATCTTTGTAATCCGCTAGTAATAGAGAATTGTCGAAAAAATTTGATGGTCTATTGACGCGGCTATTTGAGATTGATCGCGATGATTCCTTTTTCGGCTTGTCAACAATTTTCAGGTTACTTAAAGGCAAAAATATATATAGATATAAATATTTTTAAGACGTGATAATAATCATTTTAGTGTGGCAAGTATTGCTAATTAACCCATAGCCTGGAGGAGTAAGAATATATACGCGTAAGTGAATATAATGAACCGAACGGGAACTCGAACTCTGCACTCCGGTTAAAAAGTCTGAGCCATTATCCGTTACAAAGATCTCTCATCCAATCTTAAAGCACCTGATATTCCGAAGCGGTCGACGATCTAGATATTAACCAGATTCGATGTTGCTTAATTTCGATAATCATATGGCAACTGGTGTTTTAATGCAATATGTCTGTAAACTAGAAGGGAATGATCGCGATCAATCTCAAATAGCCGGCTCAATGGACCATCAAATGTTTTCGACAATTCTCTTGCATGCAACCCGCAATTATTACGTTTGTTTATTCATACTCATCGCTCTATTACTAGCAGCTTTTTGCGTTTTGATATAGTGTAATGGTTAGCAATTTTGTCTCGCTAGATCAATTATGACAGAGAAGTGATTTCGATCCTCACTGGGTGCTCCATAGCCTCGGCGTTGTGCCACATCTAAGCTGTGTTTAGAAAATCACTTATGGGCACCTGAATGTGGTGTAATGGTTAGTAAACTTGTCTCGCTAGAACAATCACGACTGAGTAGTGAGTTCGATCCTCAACGGGTGCCCCATACATTCGGCCTTGTGCTACATCTAAGCTATGCTTAGAAAATCGCTATTACTAGCGGATTACGAACATATGACTATGAAATAACGGTTCCGTACGATCACAGATATTAAGCAGCATCGGGCCGGGTCAGATGCATATAATATGCATCTAAGAAATATTTCGAAACTGTATCTCTGCAGGACAATGCGTTCGCCATAGAAATGAGTTATGTCGCGATGTTGTGAACCAAATAAAACAATTAAAGTGTGAATAATTCATTATACGACTAAGAATTTCTTGAGAAATTTAAATCCGATTTTAACAACATTTCTATGCAAATATGTTCCTGATAGTATTTCGTTAGAAAGAAAACTTAATCAAATTTGATATCTTGTAAAAAAGAGTGGTTGAATCTAGAATTTTGTTTTGCCATCTACTCATCAAGTTATTATTCACCTTATACAGATAAGCAATTTTACTAGAACTAGAAGTTTATTATTTGTCTCTGTAATCGCATAAGGAAAACTGCAGGAAATCCTAGAAAAAAATTAATAAAGGAAAGCGATAAGAAAGGACTAACCATCAATTTCAACAAGACAGAAGATATGATTCTCAGTCGGAAGAATAGCAGAAAATAGAAGATACGAATTTGAGATGTCGATATAAATCAATTACAGAATTTCAACAATCTGAGAAAAGTTTAACAGATGACAGAAAATTTGAAGTCGAAATACGAAGGAGATTTGGAATGGCGAAACCTGCTTTCTAGAAAAGCTAAACGAAATATTAAGAAATAGGAAACCTTCTTTTGCATCGCATAACCGTGTACATAACTGCTACGGAATATTCATCGTAATATCATACAAAGAATACTAGTCAAGTAATTTGAGGAATTAAAGATATGATCCATCAAAAGCGAATATAATTTTTTTATGGATGTGAGCAAAGTGGATGTTCTGAGGAAAATTTTAACAAAAAATTGCAAGAATCAGAAATCGACTGTGAAAATCTCCAGGTTATATAATGTGGGGAGAGGGCGTTAGAGAATTTGACATTCATTGACCATAGCGAAGGCAAAAAATGAAGAAGGAGAGAGAGTGAAAAATAGAGAGAGAGTGGAGGAAAATAACCTCCCTATCGAGCTTGTGGAAATATTTTGCAGAACATGGAATATAAGGAATATTAAAGGGAAAATATTATTTAGTGTTAAAATGGATAAGCCACCGTTGAGAACCACAATCGCGCACATATTGAAACTCATTGTGAACACTAGTAAACGGGGAAATTTTAATTTCAGGCCATCAAGTATTTCCTTTGGATTTGACGCCCTTTCGAAAGGCAAGTTCCTAACGTTTTGTACGTCGAACCTATTTAGGACCGATTTAGTACAAATACAAGCCTCCACGGCGAAATAACTCCACAACAATAACAAAACATATCGACCGATATCTGTGTGCTGCAGAATCAGACCTGAAATACGGCAAGTACGTTGCCGTTTCGTTAAAGACATTGCTACTAGGAATGCGATATTTATGCCCAGAATGAAATCAGATGAAAGCAATGCAAATGCAGAAGGATGAGTATCTGTGTTTTATAGATTATGCAAAATCGTTTAATAAAGCATGTTACATAGAACGTTTGGAACTGTACGGTAACCATGGCATATATGGACATCAGAATAATCATGAACTGGCAAAAAGAAGCCTTGATTCGTATAAAAAATATAGTTCCTTAAATATACTAAAATAGAAAGTATCTCTTTATATTTCTGAGATGAACACTAGTAAACGGAGAAATTTTAATTTCAGGCCATCAAGTATTTCCTTTCGATTTGACGCCCTTTCGAAAGACACGGACCCATTTAGTCTCAGAAAGCTATGGTTTAATTAGCATGACAGACTGGGCTTTGTAACATTTCTTCTCAGCTAATCAATGCGAACAACGACACTGTTTTCAAAACGGGGCAGAAAGTAATCTATCATTTCCAAAAATTCATGCTAATGTACAAAGATCAAAGAATAATTAACGTGTCGGCAGATGCCTGAATGGATATTAATTTTATAATATACAAACAATTTGGCCACCAAAAATCAAAGATAAGTATAGTGAGAACGGGTCTTCAATGTCATATGTTTAATGCTACATAAAATAAAAACAACTGTTCCATTCGCACGAATAAGGTTCTTTTTACCCCAAAGACGTATAAACACTTGGTAATCATACAACAGATTCGATGATCTTTACCTTTTTGTCCAAAACACGTATTAACACTTCTTAATCAGACAACGGATTCGATGATCTTTGCCTTATCGTCCCAAACACGTATTAAAACTTCTTAATCATATAACAGATTCGATGATATTAATATTTGGGCATTTCGACGTGGTGTAATCTTTAGTAAGCTTGTTTAGCAAGATCATTTACGACCTCTCTGAGCGCCCCATATTTTCGGCATTGTGCCACATCTAATCTAAGCTTAATATATATATATATATATATATATATATATATATATATATATATGAAGTGATAATATAATACGCCCTATTTTTGACAACATAAAAAGTCATGAAAGCTTATTTCCTGGAGGGACACAACCATAAATGACTCCTTTTTTATGTGCCTTCTCCCTTCAGGACGATGTCGATCATCCCTCTACAAAATTTTCGACATCAAGCTCGCTATGTAGATCATGGGTTGTTTTTCCTCTGTCCGTCTTCGTTTTCATCTGTGCTGTGATGATCAGCTTTCCCACGCCCTCTTTCTATGCACCAATGTAATTGCAACTTTCTCTTTCTGATAACTTTAATTTTCTTTTTTGTTTTCATTTTCTCTAAATATTCAGTGTTGCTCACATATTCAGTCCATAGTCTTCTCAACATTTTCCGTAGAACTATATTTCTGTTTATTCAAGTTTCCTCTGCATTTTGAGAGGAGATTGTACAGCATGCATTACAATCTATGACGACTCTTATTACATAACAGTCAAGAACTCTTCTTTTTTTTTCTAACTATATATTTGCGTTTCTTTATATTTGGTTTAAAATTCGGAAAGCAATTTCCGTTATACTAATGCAGATTCAGAGTTCAGAGTCACACTTCCCTCTTCTGTTGAAACACTTTCCAAATATTTAAATCTTTTATCACCGATTTTTAATTTGCATTTTTTGGTTGTTACTTTTGCTGGATATGAATTGCTTGTTCTTGTCATTGATTTTTATTCCTTTCTTTTCGCTTTCCTTCTCTACCTTCTGTAGGAGTGATTTGTAGTTTTATTTCTGTACCGGTAATCAACACGGTTTAATCTGCATATTTTATCTCGTTAAAATTGTGTCCCCAAGTAATGACACATCACAGTGTATGTTGAATAAGGCCTGTGGGAGGATACATCCTTGACTTGCACACCTTTCTATTTTAAACTATTTACATTGCTCGGACTATCATTCTCATCTTTGTTGCCATATTTATCACAAAGTTTCACACCGGCTTTATTCAGGTGGTTGGAATGTCGAACTGCACCCTTTACTTCGCTCGCTGGGGTAGACTGTTCTCGTTCCAGGTTCCATGTCTAATGGACGCCCGTTATCAGTTATCTCCTGCTTAATCCTTTCACCAAGTTCTCCACCTCCTTAACCAGGTATTGAACTCTCACTCTTTGGCTCCACTCATTGGATCTAAATAACATCTTTATCCACTGTGCCATGTATTCTTGAGGAGATACCCACCACCTGAAGGCGACCGCAGCGTACTACGGCCGAAACGTTGTGATAAATATGACAATAAAGATGAGGATGATAGTCGAGCAATGTAAATAGTGTTTTGAAAACAGTGTCGTTGTTCGCATTGATTAGCTGAGAAGAAATGTTACAAAGCCCAGTCTGTCATGCTAATTAAACCATAGCTTTCTGAGACTAAATGGGTCCGTGTCTTTCGAAAGGGCGTCAAATCGAAAGGAAATACTTGATGGCCTGAAATTAAAATTTCTCCGTTTACTAGTGTTCATCTCAGAAATATAAAGAGATACTTTCTATTTTAGTATATTTAAGGAACTATATTTTTTATACGAATCAAGGCTTCTTTTTGCCAGTTCATGATTATTCTGATGTCCATATATGCCATGGTTACCGTACAGTTCCAACCGTTCTATGTAACATGCTTTATTAAACGATTTTGCATAATCTATAAAACACAGATACTCATCCTTCTGCATTTGCATTGCTTTCATCTGATTTCATTCTGGGCATAAATATCGCATTCCTAGTAGCAATGTCTTTAACGAAACGGCAACGTACTTGCCGTATTTCAGGTCTGATTCTGCAGCACACAGATATCGGTCGATATGTTTTGTTATTGTTGTGGAGTTATTTCGCCGTGGAGGCTTGTATTTGTACTAAATCGGTCCTAAATAGGTTCGACGTACAAAACGTTAGGAACTTGATATAATAGGTATTACGCAGAGTAATCTTGTTGTGGTCGCTGACTACTTTCGTATTCGACTAACTGTCGGCTACTGTCGGCTACTGTTGTCCGACATCGACGCTATTTAGTAACTGCCCCACGCAGTCACATGTGGCACAAGGCCGAATTTAATGTGGGGTTCACGAGTCCGTAACCTCGACTAAAAAATCCCTGTAGACCCCGCATAAACAGGATCGGGTCTGTCTACATTCCCGGACGAAATTCTGCCCTTCGGTGTAGCCTCGTCCGGGTTCCTCTCTGCCCGAAGGCAGAGAGTTCGATTGTCGTCCGACATTGACTGACGATATTTAGTCACCCCCCCCCAGGGCATCAAGGCAGGTTTAACGTGGGATCTCCGAGCCCGTGGGCACGGCCAAAAATATGCCTATTGAACCCGTATAAACGGGTTCAGGGTCGGTTTACCTCCCCGAAAGAGAATCCACCTTTCGGTGTAGCCACTTTCGGGTTCCTCCCCGCCCAAAGGCAGAGGGTTCAACCGATCAGCCGGTCGACCGACATCGACTGACCCTCGTTTCTCTTACGACTCCTACTTTTATTTGGAGGGAGAGTCTATTAACTATAGAATAGGTGTGTTTTCCCATAATAGTTATATGTCTCAACAGTGTTATTATAAAAGATCGAATTAGGCCATACGGTATATCACCTCTGTTATATACTTCTTCCCTGTAATCTTTTTAAAGCCGAAATCAGCTAATGCTACCAGCATCTCTGGTACTGTTTATTTGTTCCTCTTTTGTCTGATTAAGGTTGATTCAGCTTTAGATTTTAATATTTCCTTCAGTTCGATATGCCCTTGTATTAACAATTGTTTTCTGATGTATTGGTTTCATCTGTGAAGCATTTTCATTTTCTCTAATATCAGTGTCCCATCGTTGGGTTTTATGCATCATGTTGTTGAGCAATGTCATTTGTCTGTTAATTTTCTTATTATTTATGGATATATTCTTTATCTGTGATATGAAATTCACATGATGACTAGATGAGAAAAAGGCTCATTGCATACAGAAATTAGTTTGGATCAACTTTTATCATAAATGAATCAAATAAAATAGAACATGTCTAAGTTTTCAACATATTAAAAAAATATATATATATATATATATATATATATATATATATATATATATTCATGAATTATTCATACCAAAAACAAATACAAAAGGTTAATGATTCAATTGGCTTGAAATCCATCTTCGCGAACAATTCAAATAATATAAAACCCCGAACCTGTTTATGCATGAAAAGATTCTTGTTTTATAAATTTCAGTTGCATAAGTTTATGAAATTTATAAAACAAGGATCTTTTCATGCATAAACAGGTTCGGGGTTTTTGTATATTATTTGAATTGTTCGCGAAGATGGATTTCTCGCCAAATAAATCATTAACCTTTGTATTTGTTTTTTGTATGAATAATTCATGAATTTGTAAATTAAAAAAAAAAACTCAGATGACTCAACTTGTAGACACTTAAGGGCAAATTGGTACCTGAGGAAAAAATTGAATGTAAAAAAAAGAAAGAAGTAAAAGCATCAGTACAAGGCGAAAAAGTGTCTTAAGAGTTTAGTCCAAAGAAGAAAAAAACCAAAAACCAAAAAAACAAGCGAGTATAAAGACAACGAAAACGTAGAGTACTCAGTATGCTAAGTATAGCCGGAAATTAGAATAAATCCTAACAAGCCAGGCAAACCTACCTAGGTTTCACCTAAACGGATTCTTCTGGGTAGACTGGCCAGTCTATCCTGAAGATTCGTTTAGGTGAAAACTAGGTAGTTTTGCCTGACTCGTTAATGTTTGTTCTCATATATATATATATATATATATATATATATATATATATATGCATAATTTGTAGCCGTTTGGTTAATTACTAATTTCGTGTTAAAATATTTCGTCCAGATGAAAAAGGACTATTATAAATCTAACAAGCCAGACAAACCTGTTTAGGTTTCACCTAAACGGATTCTTCTGGGTAGACTGACCATTCTATCCTGAAGAATCGTTTAGGTGAAAAAATAGGTAGTTTCTGCCTGACTCGTTAATGTTTATTCTTATATATATATATATATATATATATATATATATATATATATATAATATGTGGCCGTTTGGTTAATTACTAATTTCGTGTTAAAATATTTCGTCCAGATGAAAAAGGACTATTATCTTTGCTCTTAATTCTAGTCTGAACTCTACCACCATTTTTATTGCCATCTTGCAAGACGCGATCATACTTCAATCAGTCAAGCCGTAAATGGATGGGCAGTTAAGAAGAATAAGCATCGAATCAAACACGCATTTACGGTTGGCCGACGAATGATGGCATATATTCCGCTTTGTACGCAGGAAATAGAATAAGGATGTTTTATACTTCTCTGGGCTATCATGGGAAGAAATAACTCCAATGTACAAGGTATGGATAAGAACACATAAATGGAAATGCTGCTGTCACAATCGACGTAAATTAGTAGAGGTACAGAAGATCTATGGAGAAAACATTAGAATACAATGGGGGTTAATACTTCCGAATAACAATTTAGCGACTTTACCTACAGATCGTTAAAAGTTTCTATTCGCACAATAAGCCCAAATCTGAAATCCATCGGAGGATTCTTGGATGAAAGAAAATAACGAGGCAAAAATATGAGCAAAGATATTCATGGTCGTTCAAGCAGTACAGAAATTATGAAATTTGTTAACAACTGTTATTAAATCAAAGAGGACATGTTTCTATTAATTTAAAAAGAAATGATTCTAGCCGAAAATAAATCATCTCTGACATTTTGGAGATAATCTTCAATCACCCGAGAATCATTCAGTAGGCAACACGAAACTAGGACATTTTAGAAAAGAGACTTAGTTTTACGGGTGTATAAAAATCTGAAAAAAAAAACTACAAGAACTTATTCAATAATTGAAAGCAAATGTGATGCAGATAGATTTATGCCTGTGTCGTATTTCAACAGACGATGGAAAATATGACACCAGAATCAGAATGCGCATTGGAATTTCAAAATATGTATTCAAAAACTAAGCAAACTTTCATTAAGACTGAATTATTATGCAATATCAATCATCCTTCACTTTCATATCCCAGTTGGCTCTCAGTTAGATATTTTTTTGCGAGGATTTTCATGATGATTTTATATAGAAAAAAACAAAAACTAAATTATCTATAACATCAATTTCGAATATGCATCACGTCCTCCTTAATTTTATTTATATTGAAACTGAAATTTACTCCAGCAGAACAACATCTCAGAATAAATGCTCATGTCTGTCTGCCACAAGGGTTAGGTCATCCGTCAACATCCGTGTCTGTGATTATAATTTCAAGGACTTATTCAGTACTTGTCTCTTTTGACGCAAAACCATAATAATTTACAATTTGAAAAAAAAAATGACCGCATTTCTCTTCATCGTTGTCCTTGATTAAGCAAAGAAACTTGGAAGTTCCGCTAATAGTAATAATAATAATTGTAGTGGCGGTGATGATGATAATAATATTATATGATCTGTATATATATATATATATATATATATTGGCTTCGTGCATGATTATTTTTCTATTTTCATGTATAATTAGACGTTTTTGTAGGCGAGTTTTTTGTTAAAAAAGTTGCCCTTTACTTTTTTAAATAAAACTATTACTTTATTTTCAGGTTATAATAATGAGTGTCATTAATTATTATGGGGTCCTCCCCTCTTTCATATAAGTGGACTCGACCAAAGTGATACTTGGACTGCTGCCGTTAAATACCCAGAGTCGGTCAGTATACAGACAGAAGAGTGAGTTGGAGGTAGAGTAATAGTGTGAGGTAACCGCTTGTAGAAGTCACAGTTACAAGCACGCCCGACTGTAAGGAAGTCCTACTTCGAGACTGTATATATCTATATGTTATTGATACTAACCGCGTTCCTGGACTTACTAACACTATTACCCTTTCTATTATTGTGCAAATGCATTTTATTTCTTATCTTTAATTCTTGCGTTTGTCATTCATTGGAGACCGAATTTCATGTCGGAATCCACAACAATAATCATATCCTACGGAATAATTATTTTGAAATGTTATTGCTGAATTGCTATGTTTCTTTTTTCATGATAAATATGGTTTCATGAAGCCGAGAATTTAAAATTAAATTTTAGATTAATAATACTATAATTTTAAAGACATGTTACTAAATTATTTGTTGATATACCGAATATGTAATCGGTACCTATAAGTTTTATTCATTTTTGACATAAATCTCAATTATTTTACCTGATTCGGGCAGAGTACTCTCATTACCGACTAGACTACTTGTGACCCATTAAAGAAAAAACTGTCTGTGTAAGGTAAGTTGAAATAAAAATACTAACTGTATAAACATCTCGTATTCTTAAATTTTATTCACTTGAAATATTTTTTTTTAAATTAACAATATTATATTAATTTGCAAAAATAATTTTTAATTCTTAGTCACTTGAAAATATTTTAATAATTATTTACTTGAAAATATTTTATATAAAAATATTGTTCGGTTAGAGAAAGCTGAAATATAAATAATCACGGGTGGTAAGAGTATTGGAAAATAAACATAAATCATTATCGGCTAGCGACCGGCATAGATAGGAAGAAGAGAAATAAAGAGTAATGCAATAGCTGTATTGATGGTAATGCTGGTAGTGATGACTATGATGGTAGTGTTGCTTGGGATGATAGCGACTTGGTTATTTTTTTTTTAATTTTTATTTTAATGTTATTTTGTATTAGATTTATTTATTAGTAATTTATATACATTTATTTATAAGCCATACAATGCAAACACTCATAAGCATTTCTTTAAATATTATTAACTACATATTAATTATAATTCTGGTTAAATATATTCCTCTAATAACAGGATTAGCGAGATTTTCATGTAGTTTCATATTATTTAACATAAGAGAGAAAAAGAGATAATGTCAAAAAAAAAAAAAAGAAAAGATTCCTATGAAAATTGAATTTTTGCCGGAGTCCGTTGAAGCACGCCGTGTCTCCTTGGGATCCAAACGCTTATAAATTAAGATTTTGCTGTTAATAGTACCAACAGTATAAAAAAATATCGAGGAAGACTGCTCCTTTGAACGTGATGGCCCACCAGGTTAAGGATATGATATGACGCCGACGAATCAGCCCATACGTATGGGTAAATACGAACTAGCTATAATACTGACACAACGAAAACTATTGCTAGACCACATCGGTCGTCACGCGGGTCAAGAAGGAATAAAGAACCTGACTGGGATCGAAAAGTCTGGAACAAACTCTACTCAACGAGAACTAGAAGAAAACCACGCCGAGTACAGTCTCCACAGAGACATCTTATATTCATTAAAATAACTATGAATGATGTAGGCAAGATTATATTGAAGTAATGATAACCTTTTCCTACTAAAACAACGACCAAATCGGCCTGTAGTATCTAGCGTGTCAAACACCGCTCAAACGGACAAACATGGATGTCTACCAACTAACTAATGTCATTCGTAACATCATAAAGAAAAACAGAATACCTGATATATAACTCTAAAGCATCCGACAAAACATCAAAAATAGTTTAAACGTTAACACCGAGGGGCTAAACGCCAACAACCCAGTGGAAATACATGCAGAGGAACGAATAGAAAGCAGTTGTAATAATCAATCGTAGGTACACAAGCAAATAGAGAAAGATTATGACAAACGTGAGAGACAAAGGGGGATGACAAAAATCATCCGATATAAATAAGAGAATATACAGGGATTGTATTTCGAGAAAAGTAGACAATTCCAAAGGTAAGAAATGACTGTCAATAGAAGAAAGTCATAAACCTTGCTAACCAAGCAATTAGAAAAATAAAAGACGAAATCGAAAAACCAATGAACCCGAGAGAAATTAATCGTCATATATAACCACTGACGGCAACTATTATAAAAAAAATAGGTGAAAAAAAGAAACAAAAAAAAATCAACGAAAAAGAAAAATGGCAGTCTGGAAAGAAAAATGGAAACAGCAATAAATAAAATACAAGGATAATTGTCACTTCTAAGTGACGTAGACAAGAGCTCTAATATGAAAAAAGAGAAAAAAGAAATAACTGAAACGAAGCCTTGCCATAAAGAATAAGACTGACGTATCAAAAGTCAGAGAATCTGAAACAACAAATTCAAGTGAAGTCATAGAGAATCAGTCGTTATGAAAAAAAGAGATAGATTCTTCTGGTAAAACAAGATCTTTAAAGAGAATGCCAAGAATTTATATCGAGAAAATAAAATGACCCATCTAATATCAAAGAAGTCGAAGAGTTCTGTTGTAAGATATGAGAAAACTGAAAAACGCACAATGAAAATTCAACAACAGGAACAACACATTCAAATAGTGTGCCAAAAATGGACGGTTATCAATATTACTGTAAAAGAACGGTGAAAAACCAAACCTGGATTGCACCAGGAATAGAACGAATAGCAAATTTTAGGATAAAAAAAAAATACCTAGCACGCACCAAGACTTCGCACGGACTTACAATGTTATAATCTTAAACACAGAAAATGCCCGAAATCGATCATACATACCTACTATCAAAAATAGAAGAGACCAGAATCTGATAAGCAATAGCCGCATCACGTGCATTCAAAAATATATAATGGTTTCTGTCTCAGATTTCAACCCTGTTGAACTCTTTTATTGTAACCAAAATGACATAAAACTTCTTTGAGAAAAATAAAAAATTACTCGAAGCAGAACAGAATTGATGTAAAAGAGGAAGTTACAGGGGCAATCACCAACTCATTATCAACAAAAAACAATATTAGAAGAAGTGAAAACAAACTTATCGACAGCATTGACTGACTGCAGAAGTGCGATCGAATGTATTATATACTCACAAATTAGAGCCTAATATATACAGACTATGTCCCACAGCGGTAAAATCCATAAAGGAGAGCCTGAAAAACTGAAAGACTACACTCTATCTAAACAATACAAACGGATCATTAACATTGAGAGCAATCAACATCAAAAGCAGGATCTTGCAAGGAGATTCATTGTGACCATTACTCTTCCGTATTGCATTAACGCCACTCAGCAGTCTACTGAACAACAATAGCTACGGATACAAGTCACAGAATTGCAACCTAAATCACCGATTTTAGATTGATGATTTTAAAACGTCAGCCAAGGATTACAGCCAGCAGATAAACCTTCAGCAAAGATATTAGAATAGAGGTTTGGAATGGCAAATGTGTCAAAGCCACCTTCAAAGGCGGTAAACTAACGAAAACTATGGATTAAGACCTCGATATCAAAAACAAGATTAAGGAAATAAGCCAAGATGATAGATACAAATACGTAGGAATTAATGAAGGCGACAGAATACAACGCTGAATTATGAAGAAAAGAATCCGAAAAGAGAGTGCTTTTGATACTAGAAAGCGAACTAAATGGTGTTTATAAAATGAAGGCTACCAAAGCCTTAACTATACCCGTAGTAACATACAGCTTCAACATGGAAGTTGAATGACATTAAAAGAATGGACACCACGACCAGAAATATGAGGATGCACTACTCGAAATCAGATGTTGATAGGCTGTATGTACCAAAAGCTTTAGGAGACTGATGCCTAATCTAACTTGTACTTACTCTAAATCTACAACAATCGGATTGGAAGCCTATCTCATAAAAAAAAAACAATGATCATCTTCAAATACAAAAACACTTATTGCAATACGTCAACATATACGTTGTACTCTTCAAGAAACAGCTTACTATATCTTAAATCCTACTAACAAAAATCGAAGTGAATATCGACACGTTTAATTGAGTCAAACGGAAAACAAAACAACGTGGCTAAATGAAATTACAAAAAAGAAATGGGAGAAGTCGTTGCATGGCAAATACATAAAAAGGACTAAAGAAGATGTGAACCAACAGAAACCATGTCAGTGGCTAAGGGAAATCGGGCTGAAAACTGAGACAGAAAGCCTAATTATCGCAGTTTAGAACCGAATCCTTGCACTGAGAGCCTATCACTGTCAAATAATCAAGGATGCTACTACAGCGAAATGTGGAATATGTGGAAAATATGATGAAACACTCGACCATATTATCATAGGATATCCGGAACTGGCAAGAAATGAATATATCGATAAAAAGATAGCAACATATGTTCACTGGAAGATATACAAGAAGCACATATTCGAAATCACTGAGGCATGGTATGAGCACCAAGTAGACACAGTTATCCAAAATAACGATGTAACTATCTTCGGGAACAAATGCCAACAGACCTGATATTATCATAAAAGACAAGAAATTCAGGAAGTGCATGCTAATTGACATAGCAGTACCATCTGAGAGAAACACCTCAAGAACTATCGAGAAATATTTCAGATACAATGACCTGGAGATAGATATTAACAGGAAGTGGGGAATGAAAACTGAGATTGTACCAATAGTAATCGGGGATCTGGGTCTCGTGAGGAAAAGTATGGTCTATATTACTAACAGTGTGCTAGGTACCATTAACATAAATATGCCCAGAAAATCGCCAACGAAGAACATCTCTTACACTAAGAATAATGCTATCAATTAAATGACATATTTTCTACCAGGCTCTACAGGATACAAAGCTG
Organism: Acanthosepion pharaonis; assembly: GCA_903632075.3. Classification (NCBI taxonomy): domain Eukaryota; kingdom Metazoa; phylum Mollusca; class Cephalopoda; order Sepiida; family Sepiidae; genus Acanthosepion; species Acanthosepion pharaonis. Next base: position 2,022,842 of record CAHIKZ030005568.1, read on the forward strand.
GAAACATAACACTAATAATAATAATAATGATAATAATAATAATAATTATAAGAAGAAAAAGAACGTGAATAATAGGTACCCCCACTTTTTCGCTGAAAAACTGCATAGCACGATGATAAAAGCCCCCAAACTTAATAAAAACAAAGTCAAAATATTTATGTCATCATTAAAAAGAAACACCAAACGAATTTTTAATTATTTTTTTTTAATATTTTAATCCTTACTAGCATATTCGAAATTTTGCTTATATATTTTTTTTTTTTACGTCAGCGGTTGACTTACGATTATTATTTTGGTTCCTTTTTTCCGGAGAAAAACACGTTCAATTGGAAATTTATACAAAAATCAATTAATTCTCGGATTTTAATGAAACTTTCAGAACATATTTACAAATGAAGGAAGTTATTTTTTAATCCGTTTGTTTTTAGAAAATCTTGGTAAAAAGAACTATGTTTTTACATACCATACCTCCTCACAAACATAATTTCATGAAAATTCGTAAAATTAAATTTCAATCCCAATTTTTTTATTTGTTAAAGAAGGACACTTGGAGAATGTAAATCGTCAATTTTTCTTTCCAACTACTAATGATTTCCCGAAAATCTGCTCCAAATTGTAAAATAGAAATGCATTAAAACTATATTTTTTTTAATTAGAGAAGCTTTTAATTGCTTTTTTAAATAAGATTTATTAATGACACTATTGTCTTAATGAAAACATTTACTATGTATAATGGATTTTAACAAGGAATGCTTTCATTAAAAGAAATAATTATAATATTATAAATTGTGTAAAATTCTGCTTTATTCAATGAGGCGATATTGTTATTAAATGAAATCTGTATGTACGAATATTTTTACGAATCAAAATTTGAAAAGCTGAATAACGGTCTTTTACCTGCAATATTAAAAAAATGTATATTTTTAAGTATACGTAACGTGCCACAGTTTGAAAGAATGGTGATCATACAAAGTTGTGTGTTGGCCATACACGGCATAATCAAAAATAAAAGCGATGGTTAACCTAAATTTAAATTCAGCTTTCCTAAAATTACATTACGGAGAACATTTTCCAAACTTTTTAAAATCACTGAGTAGTTAAATATGATTTAATAAATCGTTCAACCGTAATTTTCTTAAATTATGTTTTAAATTATGTTTGAAAATATGAGGTCTCCGTAGAACAATAATAAATGTCAACACCTCGTAAATCACTTGACGAGTGATTTACGAGGTGTTGACAAGCACTTAATCGCACTATTGTTTGTTTTAAAAATCAATTTCTCTGTTATTTAAGAGTAAATTTTTTTTTCAAATCAGATTACTTATACTTTAAATCAGCTGGTATTCCTCAATTAAACATTTAGAAAATTGTATTTTTATTTTTGGAAGATTTTTAAAATCTAGAATTAATTTTTGTATACAAATGTGTCAAAAATGGCCAAATTTAAACGATTTCTAAAAGCCAGCAAAAATTTGAGATTCAAATCAATATAATTTCTACTTGAAATACACCAGAGTATTTTGCCTACTGGAAATAGTAAATTTAATTATTTAGCTTAAAATTAAAGCTAAAAATGCTTCAGTATGATTTTTTTTAATTTATAAAACCTCATTTTAAACCTCAGGTATCGAAAATTCAGTAGAGGTGCCTAAATAATAATAATGATAATAATAATGATGATAATAATAATAATAATAATGTTAATAAATGCCGAGATACAGGAAGCCGGAAGATAATTGCACAAGACATTAACAAAATATTGCGATAACAAATATAAATATGAATGCAGAGCATTATTTTAAGAAGTGGTTACAAATGAAAATATTTTTCATTTCGCTGAAGCAGCCGTGAAACAATTCTATATTTCCTTGTTTCTTTCTTTTATTTATTTTCTCATTGAAACCAAAGAGCGTATGTCATTTTTTCCTACACACAAAAAAGGAATAGTCCATTATTTATCGGGTATTGGCAGGAGACTTTCTTTCTTTCTTTCTTTCTTTCTTTCTTTCTTTCTTTCTTTCTTTCTTTTCTTTCTTTCTTTTTCTTCTTCTTTCTTTCTTTCTTTCTTTCTTTCTTTCTCATTTCTTTCTTTTCACCCCTTGCTTTCCTTTCTTTGAAGCTTTCCTTTCTTTCTTTCAGGACCTTTCTTTCTTTCTTTCTTTCTTTCTTTCTTTCTTTTCTTTCTTTCTTTCTTTATATTTCTTTGTTTCTTTTTTCTTTTTTCTTTTTTTTTCATTCTTTCTTTCTTTCTTTTCTTGTTTCTTTCTTTTTTCTTTCACTTTCTTTCTTTCTTTCGATTTCATTATTTCTTTCTTTCTTTTCTTTCTTTCTTTTCTTTCGAGGATTTTCTTTTCTTTCTTTCTTTCTTTTTCTTTCTTTCTTTCTTTCTTTCTTTCTTTCTTTCTTTCTTTCTTTTTTCTTTTGCTTTCCTTTCTCTCTTTCCTTTCTTTCTTTCTTTCTTTTCAGACATTTTTTCTCTTTAAAAATAATTTAAAGGTAATTGCTGGTTTTAAAAAACGAAAAATTTGGGTACGCAAGACACTGCCTAATGCTAATGTATTTATGATGACTGGATTTATCGCTTTGACTTCTCAGTCTTTTCGTTGTGATCGAAATGTATTATCAGCCCTCCGGCGGAAATACTGCATTTCATCTCTTAGTCGTATCTCTCTCTTCGGACAGAGTGCAAATTATAATATTATTGAGAGATATCCCGTATCAGGTAACGACTGCCCGTGGCAGTACCTACCTCAAGTCACTAAAGAGATGGATCAATACCGATGCCAGCGCGACAGACGGCTGTGGAAGTTGGACTATTTCTGGGCCTGGTTCGGCCAAGGAGTACGCGCTCAGTCTTCCTATATTAAACTGACCTCCTGTCACATTTTGCCATCCTGGCAAGAGAATACAATCGTTTCTCGGACTTTTGACTGAAATCAAGGAGTAGTATCTGTTCTCATCGGCTTAATCTGATTTTCTCTCTCTCTCTCTCTCTCACATTATTTATCTGATTTTCTCATTGAAAACAAATATTGTTTTTCTACTATTTCCATCGGATCAAAAGAGGATAGTCCATTATTTATGAGGGATTTGCAGGGGGCGGGTAACATTCATGCGATCAAACGAAGAGAGGGACAACAACAATCATAAGTGAATAATAATAATAATATTATTCAGAAGATGATGTACAAAAATGATAGAATTAAAATCATGCATGACATAAAGAAAGTAAATGAAAAAAAGGTAGAAGAAAGAATTGATGATGAGGACATTAGTGAGTAAAAATAGTAAAATATTAGTAATCATCAGAAATAAAGAAATTAAATAAAATATTTGTAAATTATCCTCTATGTTAGTGGGGGCATCCTTCAAATTCTCCAGAGAATGTCACCTTGACTCATTTTTATTTTTTAATATTCATCTGTGCTATTGTATTCAGATTATTAGAATTTGATAGTTCTTAATCTGCTTCTGCTAATAATTATTTTAGTTGCACCGAAATCGTGAAAAGGAAAATTAACATCAAAATGTCCATTGAAATTTGTTTGGGGAAATAAAGAAAAAATTATGATACTTCCTGATAATATTGTTCCGAATCGATAAGGTTCGCTATTTATCGATCCACCCACGAGAATTGAATATGGCACAAGGCCGGTTTAATGTGGGAATCGATGAGGTTCACTTGCAAGGATAAAAATTTCTAGTGATTTTCCAAGCGTAGAATAATTGTGGCAGAAGGCCAAAAAATGGCACCTAGTGAGGATCGAAGTCACTACTCAGTCGTAATTGTTCCAGCGAGAAAAGCTTGCTTAAACATTGCACCACCTCAAAGTGTCCAAGAATAAAGATTTGTAAACCTGTATATAAAGTACAGTGATCAGTAATGTTTAGATTAACCAGAGATAAACTGCGACCGATTTATAGCGTTTTATTTAGACAAACACACAAAAACACACACAGACACACACATATATATATATATATAAGAGATAAAAATTTCTAGTGATTTTAAACACTAATATTCCATGGAATATTAGTGTTTAAGCCTTTTATTATATCCTTTCTCTGTCCTAGACATTGAGTTCTACTGGATTCTTCCTCTTGAATTTTTTTTTTTCTGAAAATATACATGTATAGGTATTTATATATATATATATATATATATATATATATATATATATATATTGCATATGTATGTATATTTTCCACTATATATCTATCTATCTATCTATATATATATATATATATATATATATATATATATATATATATATATATATATATATGTGTGTGTGTGTGTGTGTGTAGGGACACCAAAAGAACGTGACAAGGCATGTTCTAAAGAAAGTAGACTGAGATCATATGTAACAATATCAAGGAATGGGATAAATTCATTTCTTTTAAATGCAGATAGATAGATAGATAGATAATTCTATTTATGTCAATAAGATTATTTAAAATATCTTCATTCTTGTAGTAAACCTTAAGGGCTCCTCCATAACACAACAAAAGAAATTTAAAACGATCTTAAGTTTAAAAGGAAATTATTGAAAGCCAAGAAATACAAATTCAGTTTGAAAATTAATATATTTGAAATTGTTAATACATATTTACATATCTATCTATCTATCTATCTATATATATATATATATATAT
>CAHIKZ030005568.1:2032500-2085000 GCA_903632075.3 Acanthosepion pharaonis
GCCTCTCTCACTCCAACTCTCTGTAACCCCTTGCGTGCTAGTGGCTTCCCGCCTTGCTTGGGGTGAAGCTCTTAAAAAAATAAAATAAAAAAAAAAAAACAGTTTTTATAGATTTCCATTTTTAGAGAATTTAATTCATATTTTTATTCTAGAAACCAGCGAAATCTTGACAACGTTAATTTAGTTGATTTTATATAATGCGAAAAATTATTAATTTCTAAGCAAACAAATCCATAAAATGGATACCCTGCTTTCATCATACTTTTTATAGTGAAAACTAAAACAGCTCTCATTTGAGCAATTCAAAAGTCACATCCGGTTTTCCACTGGCATATTAAGCAAATGGTTCAGATATGGATGTGAATATTTATTTATTCGAAAGTATTATGTCCAACATTGTTGTCAAAGAAATCGTATACGTGAACTTACGAACTGTATGAACTACATGTCACGTATTTTTTTTCTCTTTTTTGGTAAGCGATTCCGACAGCTTCAAGCTAACGAGTTTTCTTCCGAGATTTCTTCGAAATAAAACCGGAATCTTTATCTTGGAATAGATAATTTAACCCAAGGGCAATATAAGTATAGAGAAGCGAAACCTCTGTTAAGCGAATAAAAATTCTGTGAATTAATAATAATTAAATTTTTTACCAATAACTGTCGGAAAGATTTGCAATAAATGCAATGGTTTTGTATGATTCCAGTTATAAAAGTAACATAATTTATAGCATCTTCTACATGAAAATACAGTAATTGTAAGGTGATAATTTTGTCTAATTTAACACACGGAATATTTTACGAATATTTTGCATATTCTTCCGCATAACAAACAATAAAATGTGCCTTTTGACATTTGAATAAAGACGTTAGATGTGCGAATATTATCACTGTTATTACTGAAAGAGTATAATAGGAAATCCGTGTTAATATTAGGTTGGTGCAAAAATAATGTCGTTTTTGACGTTCAACTTAACGTCAAAAAACGACATTATTTTTGCACCGACCTAATATTTACGTAGATTTATTTTCCGTTCACTTCGCAGTAATACCTTTGGAAAAGATAAGAATACATATTTACCCATTTCCTCCTGGGTAACGAAGAATCTAGATTATAAACTATCAATTCCCACAGTCGCTGTCAAGCATGAAAGACTCATTTCTGGTCCCGATATTCAGGACAAATGATAAAGCGCCATCCGTGAAGGCCACCATTTTGTTACTAGATTCTGGAGGATTTATTGACGGTAAAAGTTTTGACCTGTGCAGTCCAATCCTAACCTTAAAATACACCAACACATAATCCATCGTAACGAATGATGCTGATTCTGATGCTATTAATTAAACATTTCATAAAATTTCTGGAAACATTTCCTTAGGAATGAAAACTGTGTCAAATGATATCTATATAAGAAAAGCTTACAAACCACAGTACTCTTAAAAAGCATGAAGTTAAGGGTCATACCTTCTACGCCTATGCTAGACCCACGTAATATGGACGTTAAAATAAGATTCTCAAGCAGTCTTTACTGAAGGAAAACACTCGATATGTTTATCCGTAAGAGAAAACGCCTATGAATAGAAATACGAATTGGAGATGCCAACATCATTCACGTTCAGACGTTTAAATATCTGGGAATTGTTTTACCAGGGGTTGGAATATGTAACACCGCCTTCCGAACGCGCACTGGAATAGCAGAAATGCATTCCAAAAGGTAAATACCCGTCTGAGAAATAGAAAAAAAATGGTAAGTGCAAAGACAATAATGCTAATTTTTTTATGTGATATCCATCTGGTAGTGGATGATAGAAAAACACCCCACTGACGAAAGGAAAAATAGAGGTTGCTGAAACATGGTAATACAGAAGAATACTAAAACTTCCCTGCATAGTGTACGCAACAAATAAGTCTTAAAGAAAATGGTAACACAAAGAACGCTTATAGTCAGAATCAACAATAAAGAATTGAATTTTCTTAGGATACATAACGAAGAAAGGCGGAGGGTTCAATTCCCTTTCCCGTCATATTGAGGTGAAGAGAGACAAGGTCAAAAGAAACAGTTATCAACTGGAAGAGTTTCTGTGGGTGGATGCCTGAAGTGAAGACAGGAGGTTTGGCAAATGGAGAAAAACAGTTATGATTTGCAAGAAAGTTGTGGAGAGACATGATTGCCCATGTCCTGCAAGGATAGATAAAAAAATCAAAATGCATCACTTTAAATTTGCTGCTCGTAGGATAAAATTGACGGTCTATCTCATTTACGTTCAGTCAGTTCAAAGTCGTCGGGCAGACGCAGCAGAGGGCCCCCTAAACTAATCAGCGAAAAATGGTTTCAGATCTTTGGATGATTGTAGTGTTACAAATTCATGACGATCGTCTTCGAGTATAGGATCCAGAGGTTGGCAGTGAATATTTCGGAGACAGTAGGAAAGCGTAGTTCAGGTTCGCAGTGAATATCGTAGCAGAGCATAGTTCTCTGGTATCTTCGCCTGACAAGTTGGCACTGGTCATTCCGGTAGGATAACAAAGATGGCCGCCTTTGTACACGACGAATACAATGTTCTGCGGCTTCTGATTGGTCAACCTTCTATTGGTAGACTATAAAGGGAATTAAGTCATTTTGAAAAACTCCCTAGTTACATATATACACAAAAAACCGTAACATGTAGTCGGTACGGCTGGCTCGCCTAGACGCCAAAGCGAAAAGAATCTCCCTATACAAGACACGTTTATGTGTAATGTTTTTTTGAAAACTGATCTATAAATATTTCTTAATCAAATATATCCATTACGATAAAAATGAAATATTAAGTATTTTTTTTTTATTTATCTTAATCATTTCTCTCCAAGCAACGAAGGAAACCATCTAGGATGCAAGCGTTTCTGAGCGTTAGAGAATATACGAAAAACGACTATCAATGACAGACAATAAAAGAAAAAGAATGAGAAAAGACAGAAGCTAACGATTGACATTGCATACACATTTTTGAAGACCAAAGTTGACTGGGAAACAAGCAGCAGGAAGAGAAATCCACAAGCTAGAAGTGGGATAGAAGACAATGTTAGCATAGAAGTTAGGGTTACATAGTGCCATTTCAACTGCAAAATAATGAGACCTAGCCAAGATCCTGTATAGTGTTTAAATTCTTAAAATCTAGGCACCGTATCAGAACGATCATAAAATATCGAAAATATATAGAGAGGCGATATCACGGCGGTGTGAAAGGGACCTAAGGCGAGATGCCAGATCAATAGCGATAACATTGTTGATTCTTCTTTACATTTTATCTAGAAGCACTAAATATATAGCAGGAGTACCAGACCAGATGAGGCAGCAATATTCAAAGCAAGGTCGAATGGTAAACTTATAAATAAGTAAAATAGATTTTCTTAACAGCACTGACATGTTGTTTTTTCCACGTATACGCCATTGCGACTCAGACACTTTACCTATTATTTTTCAACCGCATGCTTACATTCCTCGGGGATGTATGCGTCCAGTCACCGGATCAATTTGCGAGTCTGCGATAAAAGCATTATCTCTTTAAAAAAAAAAGATTTCCGAATATATTTGACATCGGGATGCCAAGACTGTGTAATGGATGCGTCAAAACATTACGATTGGATATCCTTTTGGAAATAAAGATTCCCCGGATGATACTTCTCCGGCTGCTACGGGGGTGGTAGCACCCGTTGGAGTGGTGACGTCTCAGCTATAGGAACATAGTGAATCCACAAACACTGTGAAAATATAAAAATACATTGTTATAGTAAAAATACCAGCAATAAATCTTATATAAAACAATGACAAACGATACATATTTCTAGCAGAATTACCAATAATAAATTTTATAGCAAAATGAACAACAATACGTTTTATCTGTAGTTGAAGCTATAACATTATGTTCGAAATATTAAATAACCTATAGAGATTGGTATGCCGCTAAACATAATCAACCAAACCAGTCGATACAGTCCTAATCCCTTCAAGATGACCAGAATTTGTTTAACAGAATTTATTTCGTCTACCAGCTTACACTTTCGAGAAAAAAGTCTCAATGAGGACTGAAAACGGAATGGACACCTTCAAAATCAAGCAAGTTTATATATATATATCGAATTCCAGTCGAATCCACTGCATTCACTTACGTGCTAATACCCTTGGGAAAGGTATGTATCCTCTTCATCTCCCTCCAGCTATGGGTAAAATAGCAGGACAGACTGGGTTCTATAGCCTGGATGGCAACTGGTCTAGGAGAAGGACAACTCTGAATTCAAAACCTGCGGAGGGTCGTTTGGGAACCTTGTGGCATGCATTCGGCGCACCAGGTTTCTGTATTCGTCCCTCCAAAAAGTGTGGTTGGTCCTGCACAAGGCCTTCACCACTATAAACAAATCTCATGTGCCGGTGTCGGGATGTCGGTTTCCTGGGGACTTATCGGCCTGACCCCTCATACGTCGAACGCGACAGGAGAGTCGATTATATATATATATATATATATATATATATATATATATATATACAGAAAATAACTGAGAATGTGTCAAACTTAAGGTTCCGTAACTATAAATTATTTCTCCAGAAAAGTTATTTATCCTGGTTTATCAGTTCACATCTTAAGTTACAAAGGAACCTTAATGCTGGCTCTTAATTATTTAATTCATATGTGCTCTGGTGTTACATTGCGCTTTCTGGATTCCTCCTCTTTGTAATTTTCAAAACAGATAACCAATCTCTTCATTACCTTATATATATATATATATATATATATATATATATATATATATATATATATGTATGCATGTATATATTTACGTATATAGTACCCTCCCAAATTATATGAAATGCAAGCCCAATTCATTCATTCTATTATGCTGTTAGCTGAAGATATTTATGTTTAAAGTGAACTGATCAATATGAAACATGTGTACTTAATTACAGCTTTTAATTCGTGCTACTTACATTTTGATGTGTTAAACAAGTTAGGACTTACCACCATTTGTTGGAACCCACCCACTTTTCAAGTGATCACATATATTGGAACAGTTTACTGACAGCGGATTCTTGGTGACTCTATAGATTGATTAATTTATCATTTAAAATTCCCGCCTGACTAGTCTTAGTTTTAGCCTTAGGTTTCGTCTGTAAAGACGGTTTATCTTGTTAAAACCGATGGACCAACATGATGAAAAGAGAGCAGTCTATGGGAGAAAGTCATTTTGCAGCTGGGAATAGAAGGAAAATTGATCAGATGAATTACCAATAATAAATTTTATAGCAAAATGAACAGCAACACGTTTTATCTGTAGTTGAAGCTATAACGTTATGTTCGAAATATTAAATAACCTATAGAGATTGATATGCCGCTAAACATAATCAACCAAACTGGTCGATACAGTCCTAATCCCTTCAAGATGACCAGACATCGCAGGGGTTAACGGATCGAAGCTTCTTTAAATGCCATAAAAAGTCATACGAGATATGAGGCTATCACACTGATTTATCCTGACGTGTGACCCGGATTATATTTAAATCAGATTTTTGATTGTCATCATCTACCTACTGACATGTTATCCGATTCCAGATTAAGCTTGTACTTCTGAATCTCGCGATTCACTTACGAAGAATATTTTTAGCTACAGCACCATCAATATAAATGGTAAAAATACTTTTAAAGCATCTGTTGCGGTGTTCATTTAGGGAAATAAAATGTCAAAGAATGGAACGAATGAATCTATATTCACTTCATTTTAACATTTAAAAATATCTTCTAACATATTTATTGTTTACTCAATTTCTTTACATTTATTGTTTAAGTTTCTATATTTATATATTTTTATTTATTTATTTTTTATTTATTTTTTTATTCATTTTTATTTTTTATTTGTTTTTAGTTTTCGATTTTTAAGTAATGTAATATAATTTTTTTTGTGTGTCTGCATTTTGAGATGAGTTGGAATCGTTTATTTAATCATTTCTGTTGGTTGTGGAAAATAATTAAAACTATTTTCTCCTCCAGAGAAAGTTTACAGGCTGTTTCCTTTACTTTTCTTGATAATTTTTTGGTTGATTTGGTTTTTGGTTTTAATTTTCCATATACTTAATTGATAAACAAATAATTAAATTAAGTAAATATTAATGAAGTTAAAAATACGCATTAAGAATGCACGCATAAACGCAATTAAACGTAATAATAACAATCAACATCAAATAAAAAAACAATCAATAATATAGTGACCAAAGAACACTATAAAATAGCTACAAATCAGAATCCGGATCCATAATTATGTCCATTCAATATCCCCTAGAATAATATGGAACATAACCGCCACTTCCCATTCAATATCTGTTAGTATAATACGATAGGCCTACCTTAAATGTATCGCTGGGCAACGTATATAAATACTCAATCCAGACAACAACTCACATGGCCTTATGTTCATGTTTAACTATGAAACATTCTGTCGCCTCTGGGTATTGATCCCAATGTCCACTATTATAAACATACAAACACGCGCGCGCACCACACACACACACACACACGCATACACACACATATATATATATGTATATATGTGTGTGTGTGTGTGTGTGTGTGTGTGTGTTTGTGTGTTCGTGTGTTCGCGTGGTGAGAGAGAGAGAGAGAGAGAGAGAGAGAGAGAGAGCATTCAAGTTATGTCATCTCAGCTCCCCCATTTCTCTCTCTCCTTTTTTTCTCTCTTCCCCTTTCTCATTCTGTATCGATACGAGTTTTTCTAAAGAATCTCACGACCAGTCCTCCTTACCTACCAATAATTGATCAAACAACAAATTCTTTTTAGAAAGGATTTATTGTTCGTACTGAAATTCTCATAAAATTCCATCGTAATGCGTTTTTCTAGAATATCTATCTATCTATCTATCTATCTATCTATCTATCTATCTATCAGACAGAAAGATAGACGTTGTGAGATCAGTGGATAAATAAGAAAAGCATTTGCTGACTATTGTCATTGCATATTTTCAGCATCAATAAAGTTAGATCATTCTTGAAATTATTTTGAATTCATTTCTATGAGAAAACAAATGCTTTCAAACATAAGTAAAATACTTGGGCTCTATTGAATCGACCGATTTAGCAAATAATGCAAACTTCTGAATAGCAACTAAATATTCGGAAACAAACGAAACAATGACAATCCTTAAATCGATACCAAACCGGCAATATCACAATGCAAATGCTATTGGCATATATTGCATGAACATTTTTTTAATTAGTTTCACAAATAGAGGAAGAAATAATATTATAATCAAAGACAATATTGATAAACAAGCGTAATGTTAATATTGTTTCAGTCGAATAATGCATATCGATCAGGCAATATTTGATTAATCCAAAATCCCTAGATGTTACATGTAGTGCGAAAAAGTACATAGCATGAGACATAAAAACGTAATAAAGCATCATCTCTATTTAAATAAGGAGGGACCTATCCCCGCGACCATTTTTTAGAGTTTTTGAGCGTTAAACATCTTCCGTGTTTGGTTGTCCTTCTTGTGATTGTGCCTTCGATAATTTTTTTCCATATTGATTAGAATACAACAATCCACATAGAGAACAAGTAACAGAATCGCTAGTGAAAGCTATAGGGATTTTAAAATGTGTTTATTGTTCTAGAACAGCTAAAAAGAGAACGATCTACTGAAATCTTAAAAGAAAGATTTGAATAGAGTTATGAAGATTCAGCAGAACCATCTATATTAATTTCAAATTTCTGTCATATGAAAATTAGGGACACCAAACTAATGACGTTAGGCTTTTCTTCTAGGGGTGGTACATCACTTAGACTCCATGCTATCTATAGTTCAGTCTATGGAGTAGACTTAAGTCGTTAGAGAACACCAAAACCATGTCTCCATTCGTCCTCATGCTCAATCTTTCCTCCCTCTGTCCCACACGTAAGCTCTCATGTGTGCGTACACACACACACACACACACACACACATATATATATATATATATATATATATATATATATATATATATATTACTGCATATTTTCATTCAAGCAAGTTTGGTTATATAATTTAGGCGTATTATGTCTATTTAATTTAGTTATAATACTTTCATGTCAGCGAATTAATTTCATGGTGGCTGTAGAAATTTAGCAAAGAAAATAACAAAACGTTCTTTCAAATAATTTTTATTTTGCCAAGTACTTCCAGACTACTCTAAGGGCATCTTCAGGTGGTTAAAATACCTGTGGATTTGTATACAGTAGCCCCTAAATTCAAAATATTTTTTCACTGTTCGTTTACAGCGTTTCAAAAACAATTGTTTTTTTGTTATTCTATGGAATTACCTTTCATAATTTAAAAAAAAGAAATATTTTTAATTCTAATAGTCTAATTTAGTATTTATATATAACACTTTGCTGCTACATAGTTGCTTTATTTAATTTTGGCCGCAATTTTCTGATGTAAAGGGTTACCAGAATTTTATGATTTTTCATATTATTTTGAAGACGGACTAATGTATTTTCCACTACTATGGAATAATTCAATGCAATGAACATAGATCAATCTCATTATATTTAAAGGAAGACTCATGTAAACAATCACATTTTAGACAGATATTAATTCAAAATACATTAGTAATTCCTCCAAATAATAATAAACAAAAATTCACAATGCTTCACAAATGAGATTTTAGGCTTTGTATCATAAATAAATCCTTCCTTTTTCCAAACTTTGACTTTCACTCATTTTGGTAGAGATTAATGTTGGTCTCATAAGTCCGTAAAACTTTATGTCGGAACATTTCTCGCTCACCTCTGTACTTCGTTGCAAATTCTAATCTGATCTTTCGATTCTTATTGCTGATACGGTGTTTGCATCTAGTGGTATTGCCTCTATATTTCTCTTCTCAAAGCCTTCATTGAAGGTTGGATTGTGAAACCTTCACTCATATATCTGTTGGTGATGTCACTGTTATTTTGAATTTTTTCCTCACAGCTATCACAACGTTTCTGTCATCATTTGCTATTGTTTTCCTTAGTCGAAATTTTCAGTGTCTATCGCTAAGTAAACCAGTAGTTTCTTTCATTTTCAGGACATTCCTAAGTTGTGTTGGATATGCTCAATGTTTGTCCAATGAATCTGATCAATTTTCCTTCTATTCCCAGCTGCAAAATGACTTTCTCCCATAGACTGCTCTCTTTTCTTCATGTTGGTCCATCGTTTTTAACAAGATAAACCGTCTTTACAGACGAAACCTAAGGCTAAAATTCAGGCGGGAATTTTAAATGATAAATTAATCAATCTATAGAGTCATCAAGAATCCGCTGTCAGTAAACTGTTCCAATATATGTGATCACTTGAAAAGTGGGTGGGTTCCAACAAATGGTGGTAAGTCCTAACTTGTTTAACACATCAAAATGTAAGTAGCAGGAATTAAAATCTGTAATTAAGTACACATGTTTCATATTGATCAGTTCACTTTAAACATAAATATCTTCAGCTAACAGCATAATAGATTGAATGAATTGGGCTTGCATTTCATATAATTTGGGATGGTACTATATACATAAATATATACATACATACATACATATATATATATATATATATATATATATATATATATATATATATATATATATATATAATAAGGTAATGAAGAGTTTGGTTATCTGTTTTGAAAAATTACAAAGAGGAGGAATCCAGAGAGCGCAATGTAACACCAGAGCACATATTAATTAAATAATTAAGAACCAGCATTAAGGTTCCTCTGTAACTTAAGATTTGAACTGATAAACCAGGATAAATAACTTTTCTGGAGAAATAAATTATAGTCACGGAACTTTAAGTTTGACACATTCTCAGTTCGAAAAATAATATATATAATTAAAACATAAATATGTTATAAAATCACTAACAAGCATGGATATTTTGTTTTAACATTTTTGGTGTCTCAACAAGTGATTGTGTTGAATGTGATGCCATTCAACACCATCACTTGATAAGATAGCAGAATTCTTAGAACAGGATATCTAATTTTGTAATATTTTTCTAACATATTTGTGTAATAATTTTCGAATGAATTATATTTTCTCTACTCTTTATTGAGCACTCTTTTAAGAATATTATTTTTTGGTTATTTGTATTTATTCACTATACACCAATCCTATACTGTTCGTTGACTCTGTTGAATACATTTTACTGCACTGTGACTTTTTTCTCTACATTGATTCCTATTGGAAAAAAACTGTTTCGGTTTACGGACTTTTTGTGCTACGAAAAGCCTTCAGGAAAGAATTAAATTCATGAACTGATGTTCTAATATATATATATATATATATATATATATATATATATATATATATATATATATATATATATAGAAAGAGAGAGAGAGAGCAATTTCAACTGCTTGTACTAGTTCTTTTCGTCAAAGAAATCTTTCGTCTTTGACCATATTATAATATTTCCTTGCTCCAATAGTACATTTTTCGGTTTTTGAAAACAATTACAAGAATATTTAATATGTTTTGGTTATTCCCTTGGTCACATAAACAAGTTTTTGTTTAGTAATTTTTTTTTGTTTGGGAGCATTGTGCATTTTTGATTAGCTCATTCTGTAGTTCTTATTAAGATTTCTTGCTCTTTTGTAATTTTCTTCGATAACCAATTCCTTCGCTCACTTCTGTTAACCTATGGACATGCATTCAAGAAATTGAAGAGGGTGAACATTTTCATTTTCAGAATTAAGGATGAATATTTTCAATGAAACCTTAAATATGGTGTCTAAATCGGATATGAGTAAGTCGCTAGATATTTATACGCATGTGTAATTGCCTCGATTTACAAATTTCATCACGTTAGATACATTTTCTTGTCTTCAGTTCAAGATTCTTACTGTTATTTTAGACACATTTTTGTGTATTGGTACCACATTGAACATTTAAAAATTTCCTTATGATATATCAAGCATGAACAATTGTATTTATTCCAATATAAAGAACCCAGCGATTTCAAAGTTAATTATTCAATATATTCGCAGGAATCTGATTAAATTTCGTATTATTGAGAGATATTTAGACGCCTCAACGGGAATAAAAGGCTATTAATTTAAGCAGTATATTCATGGGTATCTAAGTAATAATCCTTAAGAAATAAAAAAAGCGTCGAATCAAGTCTATTTTATTTTTAGAATTATTTTTCTCCTGCCAAGTGAGATGCAGATTCAAATCATGTCGGTAGAAGAAAATCGTGTCGGTAGAAGAAAGTAAATGAATATACGTTTTAATAAACTGAATATTATCTATTAAAATATGGATATCCACCAAAAATAACGGTTAACTGTTAAAATCTATCGGATTAATAAATAAAATCCATCACTTCTTTAGAGACGCACACACACACATACACTCACACGCAAACACATACATATGTATTGATATATGAATGAGATAAAGAAATATATCTTTATTAATCAAGATGATGAGGGGGAAATTGTATAGAAGTGGAATATATTTTCGTGTGAAAAGACTTCATCGGAATAAATACAATTTCACTTATATATATATATATACATATATATATATATATATATATATATATATATATATATATATATATATATATAATTAAAACATGCTCATGATATATATATATATATATATATATATATATATATATATATATATATATATATATATAAATATAATTAAAACATGCTCAAACACTAATATTCCATGGTTATAATTATTACATTGGAATCATAATCACGAACAAATTAATCCGCCACAAAAATTCCAAAAGAATCGGACAATATAGCTCCGGGTATAAAAAAACAAAATTTTAGTGAGAGTGTATGTGTGGGATTGGGAAACAAGTGTCAGAGGGAAATGTACGAATACTCTAGAGAGAGGTGTAACAGAAGAAAGAATAACATGAAGGCTTAAATGTGAAGGTGGGGATTGAAATTTAACAGAGAGAAGTTTTAAACACAGGAGTTAAATAAGGGTTTAAATGAGTGAGATACAGATAAATAGGAATTATTTTTCGATGCATACTTCGCTACCGAAACGCTGACCTAAATAAAAATAAAAAAAAACAAACACCAGAGACGTGTGTATGCATAAGTTGTGACACTACGCACAATAAATAAACGATATGATCTAAACTTAAAATGCAGAAGATGAGAGAGAGAGGAAAAATAAAGATGTGAGGGGGGGACTAAAAATTAAGGACATTTATAAGAGAACCAAATTTGACAAAGCAAGTAATATCAACTACAGGTTGCAAATTTAACATAAGCATATAAAATTTAACTAATATTTAATCTAGGATGGACCTACTATTTATATGGCCAAAAACACACTTAAATACACACTTACACAACAACATATCTATATCTATTCGCACATACATACATATACGTGCGCACACACACACACACACACACACACACACACAAACACACACACACACACACACACATATATATATATATATATATATATATATATATATATATATATATATATATATATATATATATATTTCAATACAACTACACTCATGCCAATGTGGGGTCTGTTGCAATCTTCCGGAAGAAGTGATTCCTGTGAGTCCTACCGACCGAAATTGCAGGTGAGAACCCAGGAAAAAACGTTAATTTAACTTGGTATTTCCTTCCTGAAATGAAAGCTTCGGTCCCGGCTTTCGCCCAGGAGGAGACCTCAGACGCACATTTCTGAACAGGATGATTAAAAAAACTCATTTGAAGGGACGTCACGAAGGAAAATACGGAACGTAGCCCAATTCGCTCGTTGATGACAAAAAGATATTCTGTTGGTGGGGGAACGAAATAAGATGTCTACATACACTACCGCATGACCAGAGTTACTAAGAGGGCAGAGCTGCATAGTATGACATCAGTCACGGATAGATGTAACAACGAGGTCTAGTAGAGAAGGGTGTCCATTAGGGTTATTGGGAAAACGCGTAGATATCAATCATTTGCGTGAGACTTTGAGTTATGGAGAATTTCAGGCTTTGATATAAGTGAGGCAGTAAAAGTGTGTTTAAGCCAACTGGAAGGGTTAACATTACAGTAACCGAACACAAGTATATTTGGAAACGGGTACAAAGAGTTGATCTTCTTTATATTATCAGAAATACTATCTCGGAGGCAAGAGTCATGCGAGGAATGGGAACGGTAGAGAAAGCGGAGATAGCTGATTGAGTTTAGTAGAGAGAGACGGTGACATATAAGAATGGTCTGGAAATTCAAGAGAGAGTTCTCTAGCCACTGAGAGATGTTCGCGGACATAAACTCCCAGACCATGAATATTGACATCAGAGTCCTTCCGAAGGAGAGGAATATAGCCAGAAATGGAGAAATCAGAGGATTGTATTGAAGAATTAATTTTAGTTTCGTAGAGAGTTGTGATATCTGGAGATTTTCGAAAAGGAAGAAATCCATTCAGCAGAGGTTGGTACGAATACCACGAATGATGGTGAAAGAAAGATTGAAGGGCTTAGTTTGTTTTTTTTTTTTTTTTTTTGTTTTGTTTTTTTTCTTGAGTTGGAATGTGGAAACGAAGCAAGAGACAATTAGCATGTATAAAATAGTAGGACAAGACAACCATTCCCCAAAGCAACAAAGGATAAGAATTTATGGGCACACATGTTGAACCACACCCTGAAGAGACACACAAAATAAAGAAGACTATCACCCTCAAATACAGATGATGAACAGAATTAATTTTTATTGGCAGGATGAGATAATTTTTTTACTTTCGTACTAAAGTTTACAAAAGACAAGTCCCATGATCCACTCAAAGCAGTGGGTCACTGAGAAGTAATGGCAATAATTGAATTTGTTAAGTTTGTGTAGAAAATGTAACGGATGAACCTATACTTATATAGGTCACAATTGTCGGGAAAAATTGTAATTAGAAAAATATCCTGCCCGGTGCTTGTTCCGTAAAGCAGAAATCATTTGGAAGATGTTCCAGTGGAACTTATCTCTAAGGGAATAAGAAGGAAATGAGGATGATTCATCTTCGTGTACGTAGAATGTTGGGGAAAATCTGTAAAGGTCAGTGCTGACAGAACCAAGTTAGTTTGTCAGTACACTTGCGATGGAAATAGCGATAGATTAGCGAGAGTTTTGTGATAAAAAGATGTTGTAAAAAGTGAAATTAATTTCATACTCACAAATCAGGGAGTGTTTTATATATATATATATATATATATATATATATATATATATATATATATATATATATATATATATAAAAGACATATTCCATTTTAGTAATTTCCTTTTGTAAATAATAGTGTATATTATGTGGACAAAGAACTTATTGAGACGTTACAATAAATCATAATTATTGCTTGTAATATTTAACAACAGTTTGTATTTATGAGTTCCATTGGTGGTCTGAGGTAAGTTTAGATTTCAATAGATTTTCGCGTCTCGGGGCCTCCAAGAGAGAATAAAACATCGATCATGATAGGTGAAATTCAGGTTCTGCTCGCTGAGTGTGGAAAGATACCGCATTGGTTTTGGATGTATTGAAATTTACAAGTCAATCCACTCCCCATTAAGTTAAATCATTTTAAGAAGAAGTTATTTGCAGAATGGTAGACATTAATTTGCATTTGGAAAAAAAAGATAACTACTTAAACACGTGTACTTACTAATTATATCATTCATAGTAATACATATATATATATATATATGTGTGTGTGTGTGTGTGTGTGTATGTGTGTGTGTGTGTTTGTGCGTGGTGGTGTATGTGTATGCGTGTATTTGTGTATATATATATAGGCATATATATGGTTGTATGTATGTGCATATATATATATATATATATGTACGCATATTTATATGTTTATATATGTATATACGCGTCTGTATATTTCTTGTATATATGTGTGTATATTGCGTGTACATATGTGCGTATATGTATTTATTACATATATATATATATTGTATATATGTGTTATTACATATATATATATATATTGTATATATGTGTATCTATACATATGCATGTATATATGTATGTGTATATTTTAATCGACTTATATATGTGTGTATATAACTATATATATATATGTGTGTGTGTGTGTGCATGTATATACGTATATATGTGTATAAAATATATATATATATATATATATATATTTATGTATATATGCATATATATGTATTTTCGTGAGTGTATATATATGTGTGTGTGTTTGTATATATATATATGGGCTTATATATATATGTATGTATATATATATATATATTATATATATATATATATATATATATATATATATATATATATATATATATATATATATATATATATATATATATATATATATATATATATACACGTATATATGTATTTTATGTATGCATGTGTGTAAATATGTGGTGTCAGTACGGAATTTCAGGGAGTACAATGCTAAAGGTCTATCATGCATATGTGCTTGCTACCCTCCTTTAAGCATGCGAAATGTGGGTGGTCTACTGCTAACAAATGAAAAGGCTTAAGAGATTCCACCAATTTGCTTACGTCGTATCATTGATATTACCGGGCAAATGTTTGTTAGTGATGGAGAGTAGCTAGAGAAATGTGGCTGTAACAGTGTCGAGCCTTTGAGACTAAAATATCAACTCTGGTGGGCAGGTCACCTAGTCAGAATGGATGACAGCCGCATTCCAAAGCAATTGTTTATGTGAGAGTCGGTCAGGGAAGAGGAAATGCCGTCGAAAACATAAGATGCGCTAACATAAGACTGCATCAAGTGTGCGCTGAAGAAACTTAACATTCATTGTGAGCACTGGGAAGAATGTACATCTGATTGCAGTAATTGGAATGAGTCGGTCAATAGAGGAAGGCGTCACAGTGAAGATGCGAAAATGAGGCATGCAAAACTTAGATGTTTGCAAATGCTACCCGTTTAATTTACTGAAGATACCCACAGGCAGCTGTACAGATTGTGGTAGGTACTGTTTGTTGATGGCAGATCTAAGGAGTCACTTGAGAGCTCATCGAATGAAAGTGGCAAGTGACTATGAAACCGTATACTTCCAGCAATTGAAATGTGAGATCTGTGGTAAGATATTCGGGTCCAGAACAAGTTTGACGCGACATTTTAAATTGCATGAGGATGTACCACCCGCTGTTGGACCTCCTAAGTGCTCTGTTTGTGCCAGAGATTTTTTTTTCGATCGGTTTGGGCTAAATAGCCATATTCTTTCAGTAAATCAGTAGATATTGTCGAAAAAGATATGTAAATAATGGAGGTATTCGAACGCGAGTTAGCAAACATTAAATATATATATATATATATATGTGTGTGTGTGTGTGTGTGTGTGTGTGTGTGTGTACATATATGTATATATATATATATATATATATATATATATATATATATATATATATATATATAGTTGTGTGTGTGCATTTATATGTATGCATATATATATATATAGGTTATATATATATATATATATATATATATATATATATATATATATATATATATATATATATATAAAAAGAGAGAGAGGTAAAGACAATACTAAAACTGTATTATTAGCCGGCCTGTTTCATCCAATATTGACTTTTCAATGCAAAAAATATATTAATATCTTAAAAACAAAGTAAATATTAGCAACAAAATGTAATGTCTTTAGCAAGGAGAATAATTTAGAACACGCTATTTTATTCATATTTTCAATATATCGTTTTCTTCTAGTTGCTAAGAACATTTTGTTTTGTTGTTAATAGTTACTTTGTTTTTAATAAATTCATTTCGTTTTGCCTTTAATTGTACACATTGTACGAAACGCGTTGGCAAATAATACAGTTTTTCTATTGATTTTTAACTTTATACAAATTGTCTTTTTCTGCAGGTTAACACTGAGATGTTATATATATATATATATATATATATATATATATATATATATATATATTTTGTGTGTGAGAGAGAGTCTGTGCGTGTGTGCGTTCGTGCGTGTGTGTGTGTGTACATTTGACAGAGCGATGGTACATAATGCTGTGAGTAAATTGATGACATTATATTTTTTTCAATTTCACGCATGCGCTCATTTGATTTTGAATTTTTCAACTGCACAGTATAATAGGGTCAGTCGGATACCATCTGTGAGAAAAAGAGCACCATGAAACAATTCACTCAACCAGAACGTTTGAAGAGGCATGCTGCGGAGATGGCATTCGTGAAGGAAGGCCAAATTTGAGAGTGTTCGTGTGTATATCCGATGACAGTGCAGCGTTTCGAAAAAAGAGTTGGATGAGTCTTATCGTTATTACAAAGGTTTTTGCAGTGATAGTTAGCGATGGCGATGTTATGCCTCTGTTAATTTCCTACAGGCCTTCACATTCAATATGGTAGCCTACGCCAAGTGCCTTGGTTAGGTAGTGCTTTCCAGGATCAGTATGGTGTCTGCTGGAAGATCTTGTCTCGCACCATGCCACACAAGCAGGAAAACACTGTCATGGCTGTTAGACAATTTCTCTGACGACACCGCCCCATACATATGACCACCTAAGTCCTCATACTGCAACCCGCTTGATTATTACGTGTGGGGTGCAGTTTAGCGATAGACCAACAAAACTTCTTTTAGCAACTAACATGAACTGAAGGCATTTATAAAGGCAGCATTCAACAACTTATAAAGGAGATTTTCCAGAAAAGATGCAGGTGATTCTGAGGCCCATGACATTTTTATTGAATGAATTTACTGTTTCATATTTCAAGATCTTTTTTTGTGTAATTTTGGTAGTAATATCTCTTAAAATAATATTTTAATTTTTGGATAATTTAGACGACAATTTATGCAACGCACACTGTATATATGAATGTCTAACTACAATTGCGTTTTTCTTTTTCTTTACACACTAGATTGGAATGACACATGAACAAACACACATTCAATTTCATGCGCACAATTGTAGGAAAACGTCATATTGAATAGTAATTCAAAAGCTATACACAAAGTTACGTATGTGAATGTGTCATGATAAAATATCTACACATATGTTGCCTCTTTGTGTTAGTCTTGACAAATGTAATTGAAGTTACTATCATTAAAATAATCCCGATAAATATATGATTCACCACGATACTGCAGCTGCACCATTTCCTCATATTCACTGTGTTCCTGTTTTTTTTTTGAGGGGGGGGCTGCAATACAATAATCATATTTGCATCGATTTATTTACTTTACTCAGTCGATCTCAAAAATCTTCCTTTGAATATCTTTATGATGTACTGTCTTTTTTTTCAATCTTTCATTCAAAATTTCATTCCTTTTGGTTTTCTTCTTTTCTTCACCTTCCCCCATTTCATAGCTCTGTGCAAATCTACTTCGTTAAATTCACACATTGTTTCTACCTTTCTTTTTTTTTTTTTTCGTTTGCTGAATTGTGTTATTTTCTTTATTTATTATTTTTCTTCTTTATCTTCTAATGATTACAAAAACTCTCAGAATGCCTACCCGTGCCACCCACAAGACATATTTCATTACATATATGAGAAAATTTTAATCTATCTTTTTTCACTATTCTCTCTATCTCACGATATATATATATATATATATATATATATATATATATATATATATATATATATATATATATGTATGTATGTATGTATGTATGTACATTGGAAGTCAACATCAGAGGTGATAGGCTTTTTTTCATGGTAGACGCAATCATCAGGCCTGACGATTGCGTCTAACATGAAACCACCTGTGAGTGTTGACTTCAACGTTCACTTTTTATATTTAAATGGACATACACTCTATCTCTAATATTGAGCATTATATCCATAAATATTGCTAAAAACGCCTTAAAATATATATTTCTTATATATATATATATATATATATATATATATATATAGGTGAAAATTTATAGAAAATAGGAAGGAACTAATTAGGTAAATAATCCAAAGTTCCTTAGTATTTTAGTTATTATTTTTAAAAAATAGTGCTCGATACAATAGTAGAGCATAAATATAATTATTTTTAAATGGAATCATATTTTTAAATAAATAATTATATATATATATATATATATATATATATATATATATATAGAGAGAGAGAGAGAGAGAGATATATAATGCGATGGATAAATTGTCGTCGAAATTACGTAAAAAAAAAAAGAAGCATTTTACTATAACAGATATATTTACCAAAATTACACAAAATATATTGAAATACAAAAAGTAAATTATTCAATAAAATAGACATTAGCTTCATCACCTGATTCGGACAACCTCAGAATCTCAAGCATCTCTTCTGGCCGGTCTACTTGCTTAATTTGGTGAATGTTAGCATCAGCACTTGCGCTTAATTTCACGTTTGATGTTACAAGGAATTTTCTTTGTCTCTCGCTCAACTGCACTCCACACAATAATCAATGTGTTTGTTGTTTTCAAAGTTAGCTGTCCAGATGTAAGAGGTGATATGGCAGCAGAAATTGACAGAGAGCCATGACTGAGATCACCTGCTTATGTGACATGGTGCAGAATCCTGTTGCCAGATATAGGATCTTCCAGCAGCTATCCTTTTGACCCAGGACAGCATTAACTCCTCAAGGCATTTGATATAGGTCTCCGTGTTGTGTCTGAGTTTCTCACCAATAGATCCGAGAGATATTTCCTTATCAGAAGGATCAGGCATAGTTTTCCTAGCTGCCGTACCTTCGTAATCGCCATTAGACTCATCAAACTCTTTCTGTGTCTTCTGCATTCTCCTCAGATTGACACCGAATCACTCTGAAATGTGCTCATTGATTCCGGCACTAGTATCATCCAGTACACCATGCCGTTTCCAAATTTTTGACGGTTTTGAAATGGGTCATTATGCTGTTATTCCCATAGATAGAACCCAGTTGAACCTACTATAGTGTTGTTATGGGAACTTACCTATAACAATGATGGACTCTTCCTGACATTATAAATACTACGCATCTGAAGAGGTATAATGAATGAATTGTGTAACGAGCCCCAGGTCATGACTGTTGAACTCTCTGCTTTGGCAGAGAGAAACCCGGACGAAGCGTTGCCGAAGGGCAAGGTTTCGTCCGGAGAGGTAGACAGGCCCTCAACCTGTCTAGGCGGGTTCAAAGGGTATATTTTTGGCCGAGCCTACGGGCTCGGAGAAACCCCCGTTAATCTTGGCCTTGTGCCACATGCAACTCTCGTGGGGCGTGGCTAGATACCGAATGAATGGTGTGACGAGTCGAGACAATATTAGTTCACTCTAAACCAGACGGACAGTCATTACTAACAACTTCAACTTCTTGTACTATATTTCTGTTGTAATATATCTTTGTTATTCTACTCTTGTTTTCGTGTTGTTCTTCCTTGGTTCTAACCTTGGACCATAACTGTGGTGCGAGGATATTGCACCATAACAAGTGTACAGTTGAGAAAGTTAAAAAAAAAAATCTTCTGCGCGCGAAATTACACATTTACAATCGACAATTTACCCATCGCACACTCTATATATGGTGGACTTTCCTGTTTTGTTCGATACATGAGAGATCACTACGTGTTGTGCCCTTAATGCCCGTGTTTTGATGTCATTTTACGCCAGCTTCTTATTAAAAACTGCATCTTTTGTGATTGATATAGGATAGATAGACAGGTATTTTCCGATCGGCCTTGAAATACTGAGATGCTAAATAAGTGAAATTATAATGCAATTTATACCCATACTCCACCAATTGCCATGATTATAAGCTACTTCCGCATATGATGTAAGGTAGATATCAGTAGAAATTAAGTTTGGCTTACATCTATACTTACACCTCTGGAAGGGTTATCTAACTTTCGAGAACAGTCTTGCAGTTGTCTGTACATGAATATTTTCGGTGCCTTTTCATCGCTCATGCGCACAAAATGGCAGGTCTATTTACGTTACGATGGAATAAAGAATGCCACTTTGCTCTCCAATTACGCAATTTGTAAACAAATCTATATACGATATTTTTATTCCATAAAATTCACACAGAAAGCACCGCTTATAGAAAACATCAAACTGCCGATTATTATTATTCAATTTATATATACCACATGGCTAAAAGCTATAGAAAAAAGAAGTTGAAAATTCAAATGGTGTCTTTAAGAAAATATAATTAGAATAACATTTCCTGCTCCATAGTTCTGTGATCTTCAAAAGTTAAATTGAGTTGAAAAGAATACTGTCTGTTTCATGATATATCTCGCATCTAACCGCTGTTTAAGAATTCCTGCGAACCCCCACACATACACACAGAATGAGAGAGAGACACACACAGACACATTAAACGCTCTAAAACGTTTCTACCTGAACATTCGATTTGGATCTACGTATTGCCGTTATCGTATATCTGGAATGTTGCTAAATCTTGTTATTTGTAAGGATAGATTTAAAATTTACATAAACTGCAATCGTATAAGTATAGGATGGATTCTCATGTCTTGACAATAGAGGAAATATTTCATGAAATTCAGTTCTAAACGGCATTTCGCTCACTTTTCTTTTCCCGATGAGTACACATGCACACGTACACACGTCCGGGTTCGCACCACTATACACAGATACACCCGTAACACTACAAAAAAACACACACATACAACTATACATAAACACGCACCACTATACATACACACACACTGCTCCACTCCTCCCAGTTATAGGAATAACGCTTTTACACAGATCAAAGTTTAAAATTTTATTTTCATAAAAAGTATCGCACATCGAGGAATCAGAGAGAGATCGGGTTTTTGCTAATAATAATCTCAACCAGAAAATACCCTGTCCTCAAAAACATCAGTCAGTAATTTCTATTTCCTTGTTTATTTCTCGCTCCGTTGATGAAGGACACAGGCGTGTCCGAAAATTCCAAACTTTTCTTTCCCTGCTTGATTTTTAATCATATGGTTAATAATTAATATTTAATAAAGGTTTATCGTACAGATTATATTGGTACCCTTTAGTTTTTCCATGTTTTATTTACTAAACTATCTAATTTACATAAACACACATGTTCGCGCACGCACACACACACACACATATATATATATATATATATATATATATATATATATATATATATATATATATATATATATATATATATATATATATATGTGAAAAGTATATATAAATATAAATAAATATATGTATGTATAATTATTTATATATTATATGCACGGTACTTATTAGAAAGCACTCAATATCAGAGATAGAGCTAACATATTTGGTTGGATTGATGTGAGTTTGTGACCCTGGGTTTCACGTTTGTCTGATGATCGCTAAAGCGTGAAACCCAGGGTCACAAACTCACATCAATCCAAAAATATATATATATATATATATATATATATATATATATATATATATATATATATACACTATGAGATTGATTAGATGTTTTGTTACAAATACTTTCGAAGAAATTGCTCCATATTTTTTATAATATTATATATACTGCACCAATTAATATGTGCATAAATACCGATCCCCTGCAAAAAATTTCTGGAAAAATTTGCTAATACTGATTGGATGATTTTGTTCATATCACGTTAAATGAAAAATACTTAGAAGAAAAAAAAGAAAAAAATGAAAAAACGTCGGGGATTGTCACATTACCATTTGAAAAAATATTCCCAATTGAAATATTCAAAATAAAAACTTTAGAGTTGTGACACTGCACGTTCCGAAATTTTAAACTTAATAAACAGCAGAGTTAAAAAAAAAAAAAAAAATCCGGCTTGCAATACACTTATTTCGTTTTGGAAACTTAAATGAAATTTATCAGGAATTAAAACAATATTAATACCTGGCGATGAAGGAGCGAATTTTTTCGAAAGTACTTGTAACTGGACATCTAATCCATCTCATAATTTTAAACATGAGCATCGCATCATTCAGGAGGTTGTTAGAAAGTTAATATTTTATTGATCTATGGGCGAATTGATTTCACCATTATTTTCATTAAATTTACTTATTAATTTCTGGATGATTAATTCTTAGTTATATACATAATTCAGCAATCTATATATATATGTATCTATCTATCTATCTATCTATCTATATATATATATATATATATATATATATATATATATATATATATATATATATATGATACAAATTCAAGCAGAGTATTATTTAAAGAAACATACGCCTTGAAGTTACTCAGCCTGTTGAGTGACCACAATGACTGCTCTTGTTTAATTTGTTACTCCCGTTTTGGCAACATTTTAAATCGTCACAAAGATTTTTCCATTAAAACATTGCTACGCACTAGACTGCCAAAAATCTTTGGCCGTTATTGGTGTCCATACGAATTCTACATAAGGCTTTAGTGGTTGAAAAGGAAAGTACATATAAAAAACTGAAGGCGATCTGTAAAAAGATATTTCTGATTTCAAAGTGTGTGCCGAAGTAAAGGATGGGTTCGAAGCAGTTTGTTTTCTTTCTAATAACATATATATATATATATATATATATATATATATATATATATATATATATATATTAATATAGTAGTATTAGTCATTATGTTCAAACTGAACTTATGAATTTAAGTTTTTTCAGCTGCGTATATATTGTCATACACAGAATGTTTCGCTATATCAGTGTGATAACATCCGATTTCTTGAAGACGGGATCGAAAGCCGATATATATATATATATATATATATATATATATATATATGTGTGTGTGTGTGTGTGCGTGTTCATGTATATGTGTGTGTGTCTGTGTACGTATTGACTAGTAGACAATAAATGGTTCTGTTTTTGTAATTATCTATCAGTTTGGGTATCCCACTCTCACAGATATAACACGTACACACACAAGCACATACGCACAAACGCACGCGTGAACACACACACCCACACCAACACATACGCACAAATATATATACCACACATTATATATATATATATATGTGTGTGTGTGTGTGTGTGTGTGTGAAATGTGAAAATTGAATACAGAATTCAGACAATGTTTGGAGAATATGATAAACGAAAAACGCTTATGTGTTTTCTCCTGACTCGGCTTCATCAGCTCAAAAGAACAAAAAAATGAAATACGTAAGATGTGTCTCTAGTTGTGTGAATACATATATAATAAATCGTTAATACTTTTTCCGCTAAGCTGGCTTTTCTCGTGATGAAAGAAAAGTTTATATGAATATATTGCTTTCGTGCCATTCGGAAAATAGGATGAGGATGTACCTAAAATTCAATGCAGAAAAACTGGGAGCATTTATGAATAAATTTCAACAATTAAAACGAAATATGCAAAAAAATGTTACAGAATAAATAATAACGGTATTTTTTTTTCAAAAGCCGCACATTTTCTTTCTTTTCACTCATCATAGATTCGCCAACTTACCAGAAAAATATACGTACGATATATTATTTAAGCATTCACTTAAATACGCACACTTATTTCGTTTTTTCTCGTTCTTGATCAGGGTGAAGGGTATAATATATATATATATATATATATATATATATATATATATATATATATATATATATATATAAAGTGAACATAACTCAACTCTTAGAGGCAACAGTCTGTTTTATGTTATATGCAAATCGTCAGGCTACCAATTGCATATAGCATGGCCTGACGATTGCATCTAGCATGAAACAGCCTGTCGCCTCTAAGTGTTGACTCTTATGTTCATTTTTTATATGTACACACGCTATATCTCTGATATTGGAGCACTTTCTCCCATAAATATATCGCATCTAAGACTATATATCTTTATATATATATATATATATATATATATATATATATATATATATATATATATATATATATAGAGAGAGAGAGAGAGAGAGAGAGAGAGGAGAGAGATTACTTTGATCACATGGTCATCTACAGTAAAGACGGGCTATTACAACATTTAAAACAAAATTGGATAGCAACAAATAAATATGATTTAAAGAAAACAAAAAGTTTCAGAATGAAATCGTCTTCATAAAAAAATAAAATTCAGCATTACTCGTTCGTGCCCATTTGTATTAGCACCACCATAGTAAATTTAGTCTGAGGAAGTCCTAAAGGACGAAAAAACGCCACAGAAAAAATCCACTTTGTCTTACATTTTTTATATATATATATATATATATATATATATATATATATATATATATATATAGATATATATATATATAATTATCTATATTCACTGTAAAATGTGCCCAATTTGGAGACTAAAGCATTTGCAAATATAAATAGTTCGACAAATGAATAAACATGATGGAAATATTTACAATTCAGTTTGTTGTGTTCCATTTGTGATTCACGTTTAGGCGATCCATTATGTTTCGATACATGACTGACGAGTCAGATTTTTTCCCGCAGTAGGTTGCCATTTCATTCTGCGTTAGACCAGTTGACATTCAAGGCTATAAACCTGGTCTGTTCTAATATTTAGCCATAGCTGGAGGGAGAAGAATAAGATTCATACCTTTCCCAAGTGAATGTAATGGATTCGACTGGAATTCGAACTCGGCACTCCGATTCCTCAATCCGAGCCGTGCCTCCCAATTGACAATTACAGTCTTGTAACATTTCTCAATTTAATATGGTATAGCTTTACATGTGGAGAAAGTGATTACGACTGCAATTGCTTTCGCACACTGCATCCGTTTTCCTACATATAAAACATAGCTAGCCTTTCGCTATACCTATGACAGAGGTTCAGTCGAGATATATTCCTTAGTAGCATTTGTACAAACATTTACAGCTGAGAACGGAAAGACTTCGTAAATATGCCCAACCCATTTTCATCGATTTCGTATTCCATTGGTAGGGAGTAAGTTCCACTCAGCCTACTTATTCACCAGAATTGGTACTTCGTGGGACATTCTCAGGAGAGAATGCATCCGGGATAACGACATCCTATCCTCTTTAAGAGTAGAGTCACCCGTAATTTATCCTACATACATTCCTAATATGCACTTCTTACATCCTCACTTTATACTGTTAAAATAACCATATTCAGTGACACTATGATTTAAATGGCCTGTGATCAATATAATAGGTTTGTTTTTTTTCTGAGCGTTATTCTTGGAAATTAAAATATTAGCCTTGCAAAGAATAAAAGCGACGCGAAGTTCTTTGACGATTTAGCAAATTTTATGTTAGGAAATAATGCGAATTATCATCCTTTGAAGGGTACATTGTCTGATATAATCTATATCACTCGCATTAAATAAATCTACGATGTCAATGGAATATATTTCAAGATTATGTATCGTCTCTAACTGCAATAAGATAAACAGAATGAATCGACATCCGTAAAAGTGACATACCGTGTTGTTAACTACGCGTTGGGTTTGCCAAAAGCAGGCAGGTACAAAAATATATGTGACATAGAAAATATTCAGTGCATAGGGAACGCCTTCTAGAATCAAAATTAGTTATTAAGACAGGGAAATAATGTTGGAAAAAAAGAACAGACGCTGGACACCTATCTAATATCTAATCTTATATAAGGAAGGGAATAATTCTTTTGGAAGTTCTATCTTATGATACAGCGTCCTTTTAAAAGGCTCTGGTGAAATAAATTATTATAATGGAACCTTACATTGTTCTGTTTTTTTTAATATATATATATATATATATATATATATATATATATATATATATATATATATATATGACCATTTCTTGTGGTGTATGGGTTAATTGTAATGAGTGAATGGGTCATGAATCTGATTAGCTAAGTATAAGATACTTAGTCTGAACCAGCCTCTAACCCTCATCCTTCCGCTCCGGTCACGTGACATAATTGTATTTTAAATACAATAAATATCAATATGCTGTCTAAGTAGTCCACCACTAGCAGTGGTTTACATACTTCACGCCGCTGGAATGTATTGTATTTTGTTGATGTTATCCCGTTTAGATATTCCAACAAGATAATGATCCTAAGCACACTGTCAAATCTACGATGTAATGGCATGCTGAAAATAATATAAATGTCCTGAAATTGCCAAGTCAGTCTACAGATTTAAACTCAATCGAGAATCTGTGGCGGTATTTGAAAATTCATATCCAATGTAGAATTTCTACAAACATCGCGAATCTTAAGAAAATACACGAAAAGGACAAAATTTCCAAATCATTAATTGACAACTACAAGAAGAGGTTGATTGCTATAGAAGTGAATAATGGCTATTCTACAAAATATTAAATTAAGATTATGTATTGTTTTTTATATTGTATGAATATGTTTTCACCCATTAAAATGGTGTAATGGAATTCATGTCTATTAAATCATTCATTTTGTTACCTATGCATATTTAGTTATTGTGCGTCTGTGTTCAATTAATTCTATGAAAAATATGTTTATTTATTAGTTGTAAATACAATAAATAAAATATTTGCATGTACGAATATTTGTTTCCTCCCACTGTGTGCGCGTACACACACACACACACACACACACACACACACACACACATATATATATATATATATATATATATATATATATATAGATAGATAGATAGATAGATAGACATTTGTTCGTGCGTGAGTGTGTGTGCGCACATGCGTGTCTCTGTGTTCACCCTAACATTTCTAGATTAAAAACGAGGGTAGACATGCTTCTCTAATCCATGGTGTTCTAGAGAAATATTACAATTTCAAAACGAGCTTAATGTGAGATGGAAATCATTAAGGTTTCCTATGCTGCGTTATATGCTGTGTAACTAAGTGAATAATTGGTTACATAATTCTTGATCTGATATATATACATACATATATACACACAAAATACATATATAGAAATAAACATACACGCATACATATATATAATTATATATATATATACACATGCACACACACAAACATATATATATATATATGTATATATATATATATTAAATAAAATCAGACCACTTTAAGGTTCCATGTAATAAATTATTTCACCACAGCCCTTTTAAAAGGACTGCGGATCATCAGTACTATTAAAAGGGCTGTGGTGAAATACTTTATTACATAGAACCTTAAAGTGGTCTGTTTTATTTAAATCATTTGCTCTGGATTTACACTGAGCTCTCTCCTTAGGTTTACCCATGTATTACCTAGTTTTTTCATAAACTATATATATATATATATATATATATATATATATATATATATATATATATATATATATATATACGTTTGCTTATCAATGTAGCTTTCAATTCTCTGTAGTGGATGCGCACTGCTGATGAGGCCCAAATGTAGGACGCAACGCCCGTCCAGTGCTTTCTGCATTCTGTTGAGGTTTCTTCTAGACTGATGAATTACTTAATTATCTCAAATCCTCCTTAATGTCTATCATTTATTATATATATATATATATATATATATATATATATATATATATATATATATATATATATATATATAAATGTAGCATACGGATAATGAATTTTCTACGTAATAGCAGGTTTAGCAAATTTTTAAAACTTCTATTAAAATTAGGATATTATATGTAACGAAATATATATATATATAATTTGCGTTGAGGAAATTATCGGCAATTTTAATTTCCCGCATTCGTGTTGTTATTTTTTTCTTATTTTTTGACTGAACAGTATAGTCAAGCAGAGTCTGTAAGGAAAAAATAAAAATAAAAACATTAACTCCACCAGAAATTTAGAAACGTCATACACTACAGCTTGGCATTCGCCTCGGAAGATGCAATACAAACATGACAGAGTATTTGTAGGGATCACTAGTGATGGATAAGTTTTATCTCTATTGATCCACCCAGAGAGTCTCAGATTCAACAAAAAGTCTTACATCAAGTGCCTTGATGAGGTAGTGCTGTCCTGGGTCAAGAGGTTCGTTGCTGGTTGCCCCTATGTCTGGCAGGAGAACACAGTCATGCCTGTCAGACAATTTCTGTAACCATATAATCTCTTACATCAGGACACCTAACTCCCCAGACGGCAAGCCCATTGATTTTTATGTGTGGGACGCATTTGAGAGAGAGAGAGAGAGAGAGAGAGAGAGAGAGAGAGAGAGAGAGAGAGAGAGAGAGAGAGAGAGAGAGAGAGAGAGAGAGAGAGAGAGAGAGAGAGAGAGAGAGAGAGAGAGAGAGAGAGAGAGAGAGAGAGAGAGAGAGAGAGAGAGAGAGAGAGAGAGAGAGAGAGAGAGAGAGAGAGAGAGAGAGAGAGAGAGAGAGAGAGAGAGAGAGAGAGAGAGAGAGAGAGAGAGAGAGAGAGAGAGAGAGAGAGAGAGAGAGAGAGAGAGAGAGAGAGAGAGAGAGAGAGAGAGAGAGAGAGAGAGAGAGAGAGAGAGAGAGAGAGAGAGAGAGAGAGAGAGAGAGAGAGAGAGAGAGAGAGTGAGAGAGAGAGAGAGAGAGAGAGAGAGAGAGAGAGAGAGAGAGAGAGAAACTGAGAGAGAGATCTCTCCTTCCATGAGAGAGAGATCAAAGATAAAGAGAGAAGCAAGAGAGATGGCAGTGTTCACTAAATTAAACAAAGAATCCTTCCAGAAGAGATACCTTCTGTCGTTTGAGGCCAGAAGAGCTGATGTCTAATGTCGATTTTATTTAATAAGTATACTTTTACTATTTCAAGATATTTTGTGTAATTTTGATAAATATGTCGGTTAAAATGTGATGCAGGTGTTATTTTCTTTTTTGCATTATTTTGCAACAGTCAATCCATCCCACCCTATATATGTTTGTGTGTGTGACTATAATATGAATTTATATATTTTTCATTTTTCGATAAATACGTATTCTAAGAGAAATATGTCTGACGAAGCGGAAAATCGTTTCCCCTAAAATTTCTTCGTGATATACATACAAAATATACCTCGTTTGTCCATTAATATATATATATATATATATATATATATATATATATATATATATATATATATATATATATATATATATATATGTGTGTGTGTGTGTGTGTGTGTGTGTTTGTGTGTGTGTTACAATAATAATAATAATAAATAGATAATTTGTATCTTTATATTTTTTGAAAATATCTCTTGTTGTTTTAGAAATGTGAAATATCGTTTAAATCTGAAATAAAAACGTAGAATATGTATTAGGAATTTATTTTCCTCACATTTTTTATTTGTTCTCGCGTCCATTTAGTTGAAGTTAGCAGAAGAAGGTCTTTTCATATTCTAAAATCCTCCTGCCCAAACGGACATAAATTAAAAATAATAAATATCATTACTAAACGAATACGATTTTAACAACCTATATTGATCGAAAATCAGTAGTGTTCTTTCCTATGTACTAAATGATTATCTGTTTCTTAATTAAAAATTAGCATTTTTCGTTTTCCGATTATCTCAACATTGTGATTAGCAAACATATCAGCTCTGATGAACGTTGCAATGAATAAGCATAAATAATGAAAAAAAAATCATTTTCATTGTTAAAATTTATTAGACTACTGCAAATCTTTGTGAAAATCTTTGTACTTTTAATTAATATAATCTACGAGATATTTATATGTTTAATAATACACCCTTAAGAAAAAAAAGATAATATTCCACTGAATTAGTATTTCCTATTTCCAATTGATTACGCGAATGTTGACCACAACTTCTACTTTCTGTTCGGATAAAAATTCAGATATTCAGTCAGATTGAAATTTAAAACGTGTAATAGCAATTTCTGATGTAGAAGCTTTTTAAAAATATTTCATAACAAGGTCTCGAGAAACAAATGTTATTTAATTTGTTCCCGATTTGAATCAACCCACAACAAAGAAACAAGAGAGGAAGACTTTGTTAATATAAAATATTTCAATTCCGTGTTTTCACAACTAATTTTTTCTTAGAGATTATGATTTCTGATGGTCATTGTTTGTAGCTGTAGCTGTTTGTTAAGAAAAAAAAAGAACAAAAAAAAAAAAAAGAAACGTGCTTCCCGCGTTTGTATGTGTAAGTAAGAGCCAAATGGGAATGTAAGGAAGAAAGTGAAAGTGTCACGTAGCTTATTGAGGAAAGCGAATAAGGACATTTCTTTTAAGTCGAATTTCTGTCGTATGTTGCCGTCCCTTCTTAATGCTGGTCATATCTAGAAACTTTGCTTATATGCCCTTCAAAGTTATCACGAAGCAAACTTTTATTATTATTATTGTCGGCGGGTACGCGACACGCAGGTTGAATAATGTTAAATATTTATTTACAAATAATTACTTTCTAAAGCGAAAAATGCGCAAATCCTCCGAATCAGAAAGCCATTTGCGGTTTGAGTGTCTTTCTGTTTATTTCAGTCTTCGCGCCTCAAATTTCATTTCATTTTTTTTTTATTTTATGAAGTTCACGACAAGAGAATTAAATTTTAATTTGAATTTAATTGTGTTTTTATCCACGCTTGACATTATAGCAAATTGCATGTCAATATCTAATAATACTTAATTGCAAATGTAGCATACGGATAATGAATTTTTCACGTAATAGCAGGTTAGTAATTTTTTTAAACTTCTATTAAAATTAGGATATTATATGTAACGAAATGTGTAAGATATATATCCTTACGTGTATATTACATATTAATCAAATATCAAATGTGATTCAAAAATGTATGCGAAATTGCCAGTCTTTTACGCGATATATACATACATTTATATACATACAGACATATATACATACATACATACATACATACATATATATATATATATATATATATATATATATATATATATATATATATATATATATAAAAAATCGCTTGAAGATAAAACAGAACTAATGCTTTTAATTTAATTATATAAATAAATTGGAAGATTTAGCGTCGGATTTTGAAACATGGTAATTACTGTGTAGCGAAAAAGCAATATTTTATATAAGTTAATTTATAATATTTACGCTCTGTAAATTTTAATTGAGCACTCTTTTGTAAAAATAAAATATCAATAAGAATACCGGATTATATATCTTACTATTCTTCTTTTTATCAAGATATATATATATATATATATATATATATATATATATATATATATATATATATATATATATATATAAAAGTTCTCAACTGGACCAGGCAACCAAATTCCCGTTAGAACATTTATGCTTCCAGGGTTTGAATAAGAAGCTCTATTTAGAGTCTGCTGGCATAAAAGTGTCCCATGCCATATAAATAACAGACCATTTGAATATTATATATTATTATTGAAACCTTGGAATGATATATATATATATATATATATATATATATATATATATATATATGACGTCACACATTATGAAATGGACAAAGTCCGAAAATTATTTTAATATATTTTTATGTTTGTACGTTCTTTTTATCGATACAAACATTTAAGTAAATGCTCAGTTTATAATAAGCAGTATTAATGACATTTACCGGCCTGAATGTCTACAGGAATCGAAACTCTATCCTACACGGAACCGTCATATAACCTGACGTGCTTTTACCGATTGAGTCACAGAGTAGCGTTTCGGGTACCTTGGTCGATTTTACTGTATTTAAACTACAATTCACCATAATTTTCTCTCGTAAATTCATATCTGCTCGATGCTATCCAAAGGTAAACAAATGACGTCACATATTATGAAGTGGAAAAAGTCCGACAATTAGCTAGAAACATTTTTTTTAATGTTTATATCAATGTCATTATAAACAGAGCTTTTACTTAAATATTTGTATCTATAAAAAGAACGTATAAACATAAACAAAAATGTCTTAATATATATCTATATATGTATTACCTCCTCAAGGCACTAGATGTAGATATCCGTTTTGAAACTGAGGACTCGTGGCAAGATGAATGGAAGCAAAACGTTGGCGTCACTAATGATTAATCGAAATATCTTCGTAATCACAATTAGACTCATGCAACTCTTTCTAATTCCTCTGCACTGTCAACAAGTAAATTTACTAGAATTACTTACAGTATATAAAATTATTTTTTCATTTCAAGTATACGTATGTATATTACCGGGTCACGTTTATTTTTTTTAGATATTATTTAAGGGAAATTTTTGCCAATGACTACAAAAAATAGGTATTCATTTCTCAGATCCAGTAAACTTTTATTTTTTATAATTTATTTTATATATTGTAAGTAATTCTAGTACATTACTTGTTGTAAAAGAAATATAGTCTATTAAAAAATTAAAGTGAAAATTTAAAATTGTAGTTAAATAAAACGAGTTCTTACCTAAAAAAAATCTTTAAGTATACAAATAGAAAAAATGTCGTAGGAATGTTTTGCCGTCAACAATAAAATTAAAAAAAAACAAAAAAAAAAACAGATGACATGCATTTAACGGATGTCAAAATTGATTGTAAATACATCCCTACCCTACTTGAAAATAACCCCTTTTTCAAACGTAACTAATTACTGATACAATAAAAGTTAATAAAAATGAACACGATATCAACCCTTGTCTGAATGATTTGATCATTCTGTATCCTTGGAAACAGTGAATTATGAATTTTTCTGCCCCTTTAAAACTCAGTAAATTTTGAAAAAATAAGTTACTCCAAAATTCGCTTGAGGATGGAATGGAACTAATGTTTTTAATTTAATTACAAATTAAATTTGAGGCATTTAGCTTCCATTTTTGAAACATGGTTATTACTGTGTAGCGAAAAAAAACATATTTTAAATCAGTTAATTTATATATATATATATATATATATATATATATATATATATATATATATATATATATATATATATATGTTTGAATAAAAGACAGACCACGTTAAGATTCCATGTAATAACCTATTTCACCATAACCCTTTAACAGGGTTCTGGATCATCAGACATTACTTTCAAAAAGCTGAAATGAAAAGTGAAAAGAAATTCACACGTTTTTTACGGACCTCATCAAGTCTACGCAAAGTTAACGAAGTGAGGGAGTGAGGTGGGAGAGAGGATATGAGTGTGTCATGTATATCATTTAGTTTCCTATTTTAAAGTGTGTCGGCTAGATGTTGCTCAAATTAAACGCGTCTCGTCTCTAGATAAAGGTGGTTAAGGGCTGAATGATAAGAACGACATTAAAGGAAGAATTTACAACAACCCTAATAAATTACATGACAGGTTTCATTTAGACGAAATATATTATATATATATATATATATATATATATATATATATATATATATATATAGATAGATAGATAGATAGATAGATAGATAGATAGATATTTCTATTGGCATCTGCAAGTGTATATGAAGTTCATATGCACTCACTGGTTTCGGACCATTAATTCTATATACGCTATTAATATTCATGACTGTATTTTGCAATTTTCTTCAATAAATATTCTTGTCTGAATTACGCTAAATAATTATTTATTTACGCAGCTTTAAACTTTTCTCTGTAGTTTTGGGCTATTATATAATTGCAATTTTGATGAATATGTTGATGTGTTGTATTTCTGTTAACATATACATGAAAATAACTATTTATTTTATTCTTAATAATTTATTCTTTTAGAAAGACAATGATTTTGATATTTAATTTTGCTGCCTCAGCCAGCTAGCGAAATACTTCAATTAAATATATTGCTCTTTGTGCTGTATTTGATGTATTGACAAGAAAAATGTTGGACGAAACGAAACCCTGTTTATTGACGAAAATGTCGATTTATATTTTCCTGTTGGAATGTGTGAAAATAAAATCATTCATGTGGTCAGTATCCTTCTCCTCTGTGTCTGATTCGCGATCACATGGCCAAATAATTCGTCTGTTTCCTGGCGTAAAATCACGAATGTGATTTTAGACAATGTGAAAGCCTTTACTCAGTGTTTGATTTGATGTCAAACCGTGACAGTTCCATGGGGAACCAGGTGCAAGGCTTTTAGTTAGGCGATAATGGTTCGCTGCGGACTCTTTTAATAACCTGCATCGTTGTTTGTGGCTGGCATGCCCCATTAAGAGTGAAGTACTTTACTTAAAGTGCCATATTGCTTTCAAGCTGTCGTTCAGATTTCATTCAATATTAAATGCTTAACTTCCTCTGAAAATATGTGTTCGCGCTGTTTAACTTTCCAATGACACATACAAACACACACACACACACACACACACACACACACACACACACACACATATATATATATATATATATATATATATATATATATATATATATATATGTATGTTGGAGATATATATTTTATGCGCGTATACCATGATATTGTGTATGTTCTAATCATCCCTAAAAAAAAGAATATGAATTATACATTTTAGTATTCACATTTAATTATACAGTGGATATTTTACAGAAAAAAAAATAATTTATCATGTTACGCGGATATGATGGAACACAGGGGCGCACAATACAACCATACATGTATACACACAAAGAGATACACACAGACACTCATTCATTCATTCATTCATTCATATATATATATATATATATATATATATATATATATATATAGTGAACATAGAAATCAACACTTAGAGGTAACAGTTTGTTTCATGCTATATGCAATCGTTAGGCCACCAGTGCTCTGACGATTGAATCTAGCATGAAACAGACTGTCGCCTCTAAGTGTTGACTTCTATGTGTTTAGGCAGCAATCCATCTTTGGTGCACATTTCATTGAATACGTCATACAAGGTGCTCTGATTCAGTTTTTTTATATAATTTCTCATGCGATCTTATTTTTTTTTTTCTTTTCAGATGATAAATTATCTAAAACCTGTCCGGATATTCTTTTTTTCCGAAGGATTTCGACTATACATATAGAGGTTTTCAAGAATTAAATATTTTAAATGTTAAATAATAAATAGTACGTAGCATGTATGTATTTATATAATGTTTTCATTTTCAAAAAGATATATATATATATATATATATATATATATATATATATATATATATATATGTATATTTTCCGTGTATAGCAATTAAAAATCCCATTTCTACTATATATGTTCCAATTCGTCCTAATAAAAAAATAAGATTAATCATATATTATGCAATATACAATACAACTAATTTACTTATTCGCTACAACTCCTCCCCACTGACGGAGGTATTACATAAAAAGAATTATAATATACCACTTTATATGTCCCTTTTCAAAGTGTTTCTCTGACAGAAAAAGAAATATACATGTTGTATATACGAAAACTATACTAAAAGGACGTCTTACTCTACCATGTCTGACCATCCCTCTATTGCGAAACATCTACACCAACAATCCTGTCCACATTCACAGGATAATAAAATACTGATTGATAACACAACTATCCTACACCAAGAAAATAACAAATTCAAACTACAGATCCACGAAGCAATCTGCATTAAAAAAATTAAAGCCGACACTGAATAGAATCAGCTACAAATA
Source organism: Acanthosepion pharaonis (assembly GCA_903632075.3). NCBI lineage: Eukaryota > Metazoa > Mollusca > Cephalopoda > Sepiida > Sepiidae > Acanthosepion > Acanthosepion pharaonis. The sequence continues at coordinate 2,068,878 of CAHIKZ030005568.1, forward strand.
TTGTAGTAATGTTCTTAAATGCCTATAAAAGGAAAGGTTTTTCTCGCTTTAATGCCGCGCATGACCATGATATTAAAAGATAGAAGGGAAAATTTTAAAGTGTGATTTCTTCACGTTTTAATGACCGCTGAATATTACTGTCAACTGTGGCATTTAAAAGCAAAAAGAAAAATAGAGTAGTGCATAGCAACATACTGATTTGTATTATTACTTGCACGTACGACAGTTAGTCGAATACTAAAGTATCAGCGTCCACAACTAGATTACTCTGCGTTATACCTATTATATCAAGTTCCTTACGTTGGGTACGTCGAACCTATTTTAGGACCGGCTTAGTACAAATACAAGCCTCCACTGTGAAATCACCCCACAACATATATATATATATATATATATATATATATATATATATATATATATATATATATATATATTGCGTGTGTGGGCATACGAAGGTATCAAGATGTTATCGTTGAAAATTATATTTACATATTAAAATTTTGGCATTACATAAATGAAGATTTCTTATTGAATCCAGCTAGAATGAACAGCTTATCGGTTGCCGCTTATTTAATTTGCATATTCATCATTATATGTCTAATTTTATAAATACATAGACTATTTGAATATTTATAATTATGCTATTGTTTTGCTAGATGCGTTATAATTAACTTGATTAGGCTTACAAACAAAGTTAATTTCTGTGCAGTAAGTGGTAGATCAAGTCATTTTTATCACATTTAGCCTGTAAAGGGAAATAATCATGAAAGAATGAGATTGATGTTGATATTTTTTAATATTATATTGGAAAAAACTGAGTAATATTTATTTTTGAAAGTTTCCTCATGAACAATAATAAATCCATTTACTAGATTATTTCATTTCATAATGTTTGTTATTACTTTAATGAATTCATGTAAAAAGCAACATTTTTTCTCTTTTAATATGTTTCCACGTTCATTCTAGTAAAACGCTATTGCTTACATATATGATTCTCTAAGATGATAAGGTGTATATGAAGGTAACGACTCTGGAAGTGTTTCAACCGGTGTTTATTAAACTTTTTTAAGCAACGACACACCTAGAAGCAAATGAAATTATCACGGTACACTAAGTAACATTTTCAAAGGGTGTACATTAAGATGTTCGGAAAATTCGACAATATTAATTCATAATTAATTACCACTATGTAAAAATAATAATTAAACACTTTTGAATACACTTATATAAAAAAAGGTTTTATTCATTTATTCAAATTAATGATAATTTTAAAAAGTTAAATAAAAAATATTTAAAAAATGAATATGAAAACAAAGTATTTAAAATAATATAAGTATAATGAAAATAATTATTTGAAAAAAAAATTTAATACTTATTTATCGAAATATTAGCAATGATGTGCTGAGGCAAGACGGTTGAGAATGACGGGTTTAACTTAAACTTTGCAGCCTCTATGCAATATAATTGGCCCTGATCTGGCATCTCGTCTGCAGTCGCTCTCTCACAGACGTGCCGTCGCCTCTCTGTCTTTTTTACAAATACTTTCATGGTAATTGCTCTGATGAGCTGCATTCGCTGGTTCCCAGACTTCATGAGTTCAAGCGCCCTACGAGGCTGGCATACCGCTCTCACCCTTTCACTGTTGAAACTCCTAAATATAGCCGCCACTTCTACTCCAATAGATTCATGCCCCGCACCTCTCGCCTGTGGTATTCCCTTCCCTATTCCTGTTGCCCTGAGAGCTATAATCTCCAACTATTCAAATGTAATGTCAATCGACACCTCCAGTCACCTTGATCTATCCACTATCCTTTACCTCATCCTTTCCTCTATCACTCCTATCTGATCTCGCTCCAAATCCTCTGTAACCCCTTGCGTGCTAGTGGCTTACCGCCTTGATAGGGGTAAAATGCTTAAAAAGAAAAAATTCTAACCCTCATCTAAAATATTCTCTTTTCCGTTTTTTCTTATTTTTTCTTTTTTTTAAAAAAAAAAATTTGAGGCCTGACCACTGCTTTACCGGTGGCAGAGAATAATGACGTAATACCCAGACACCGGTTGAATATTGGTAGAAAAAAAAATGACATTTTTTTTTTCTTTTTTAAACCTTTGAAACTTGATCATTGCTTTACCGGTGGTAGAGAAAAATGACGTAACACCCAGCCACCCGTCGAAAAGTGGTATAGAAAAAAGACTTAATGCCCAGCCACCGGTTGAACGATGGGAAAACACTATTTTTATATCTACCTTGAAATATTATATAACAATTATTTGCGAATTTTGACACAGCAGCTGAAGCGAGGGGTTAAATTTGTTCAGGTCCACAGGGATCAAAGATTTAAATTGTGCTGGTAAGTATGGGAATTAATGTCGCCTTCCTAAGTTTCGTTCATCCTTACAGCAGATGTGACTGTAAATATGCTGTGACAAAGATTGGCTACGTTGTTCAGACCATAAACTGACTGATACTAGCTTGTAGTTTCTTATTCATAAGCAACGGTAGATAAAAGCTTAAAATATGTATTAAATATAGGACTCGTCTTAGTGAATGTTTCAATTATCTTCATGTTCTCTTGCAAATTTAAAACTCTTCGAAAGAAAAAAGAAAAAATGACACATCCCACATAATAACTTGCAAAGATGATTTTGGAATGTTCCATTTATTTCATTTTATTCGGTTGATAAATAAATTAATAAAATTAACAAAAATCATTATTATAAAATGTTTTAACATTAAAATATTTTCGTATTTGATTGCACCTAAAACTCATTTTCCGAAAAAAAAAAAAAGGTAATAATAATCCCTGGTAATAGTTTAGTCGAATAATTGATCAAACACTATGGACTACAAATGCAATTATTTTTGTACTAATTTCATTCGAAGCAAGGCCATAAAATCCACTAGGATGCAAAAGGTTTCAGAGGGTGAAAGATATAGAAATATTTTTTTTAAAAATTACGATTCGAGGATAAAGAAAAAGACGATTGACATTGCATTTAATTTTTTGAATCATACTTGGTAGGAAAGTATAAAACGAGAAGAGTGTTTCACAAACGAGAATTTCGAGAAAAGAAACTATTAGCATAGAAATTATGATTAAAAGTAGGAATTTCCCTCACCTATTATGGAACCTATTTGACAATCTAGTACTGCGCTTACATTTGTGACATCGAGGTATTCAAAAGAAAAAAGATTCAAAAAATATTAACATGGACCTATTTATAGAAGATGAAAATGAAGAGATATCACTGCAGTAATAAAATAATTAAAGCCGTGATGCCAGGTCAGAAGATCTAAAGTTGCAGATTTTTCTATTTTTTTTAAGAACCTTTTCCTTCTCTGTAATCTATTTAACAAAAAAGTATTGCCGCCTTGATTAGTCATGTCTGTAGAAATTTTTCCATGGATAAATTAAGCACAGCCATTTTTATTTAGTGGAACAAAAGATTTATTCGTTGGATAAAATTATTAACTGCGCACCTGAGCGAGTGTAGTCAAAAACCGATAGAACAAAATTCACTAGAGTAGGTAATTGTGAATATCATTATTTTTATTTACACTATTTATATTCGGACTATTATCCTGATCTTTGTTATTGTTATCACAATATCTCTGACGCTGTGTCCACCCTTCTTTATTTGATATATATTGATCGCTGTAAGACACAGGGAATTCTGAATTGAACATTTAATCTAATGATGTAGATTATTCTCGTTCCCCTGCCCATGTCTACGAATACCGTCTTGTTTTTATTTTTACTACTGCTTAAATATTGCTTGCTCGTTTTCACTGAATCTTAGGACACCCTTCGGACCCAGGGTTTTAACTCCCAATTTTTATGTCAGCATATACACGAACCAATGTTTGGCCATTTTTTCTTTAATATTTCTATGTATCTTTTGTATGTGTTTTCCCAGGGCTACATATATCTTTGGATTTACAGTTATTGTTTATCTACACTGATTGCTGACCACGGCTAGAGAGTCCCAATTTCCCTGCTATGTAATAGCGTCCGAGCAAAGATGATATGGATTAATATATTATTTTGTTTTTGAAAAAGTTAATGGGAAGAACTCAACGAAATTCGAATGTTAAATAATAGTGTAGCAGGCTATTATTATTTAGAGAAGTTTAGTTCTACCCTGACTTCCACATTTTGATCTTTGAGAAGGGAAGACAACGGAAATTATTTTGATTGGCTAAAACTAGCGTGGGAGTGTTGAATGTAGAAAGGGTTTTGAGAGGGTTAAGTGTTACACGTCATACAACGTAGACGTGGTTTTCTCATGTCTCGTATCTTGCTCCTCCCTAGGGGTGAAAGAGCGACCTCATGGGATAGTTAGATATATACACGACGAAGTGTTTAATAAAAGAGATATGTTTAAAATACTTTTGTTGATTTTCTCACATTTTACCTCCCGATCAAACCAACTAGCAATCACGCGGCCGAGAGTGAAAAACTTTATTGTCGAGTCGACCTCGTCAAACAAAACCACCCCAGAACGAGGCTGAGTATACAACACGAATATTGCTTGTTAAGCATTACACTCCATCTACACAAAGAAAATACCCATACTCTACTTAACATAAACCGTTACCGAGTTAGGTGAGGAAATATAGAAGGAAATAATTTAATCATTCTGTTTTTTTGTATTTGACACGCAAGAGTAAATTAAATGTAAATATCGAAGCGTTAGATTTTCCATTAACTATGGTATTCCGATTAATTCTATTATTAATAACATTAATTCTTATAAAAAACACAGGAGATTTTTTTTCAAAGTAATATATGACTGATTTAATTCAATGGAAAAAAGAAAAGCGTAGACAGCGATTCCAATGATTGGAAAGTTAACTGAAATAATTTGTAGAATAAAGTAATTAAATTTTCGAACGCATGGATAACTGATTTCATTCAATTAATAATATTAAAACGAAAATATTTTCTGATTGATGTGATAGTCCAATAAGAACGAAATTAGATTTTGCCAACTTCAAAAATATGCACACTCTCTCTCTCTCTCTCTCTCTCTCTCTCTCTCTATATATATATATATATATATATATATATATATATATATATATATATATATATATAACTGAACCGTGAAGTCCGCGCTCAGATGCGACAGACTGTTTCATGCTAAACGCAATAATCAGGCCTCATGCGTTGGGTTTTTTATCAACTATTAATATATACGAGTACCGGGTGCATTGTATGTAGTCTATTATAACGCTTATTTTGGCGGGAGTGGTGTGTTAATTTTTTTATTGTTTATTTATTTATTTGGATCAAATTATTTTACTTGTTTTATATTCATTGTTTATTTTAAATATTTTAATTTATTCTTTTTTGGTTTCGTAATTACCTAATAAACATTTTGACTCTGATCGTTTATTTAGTAGTTTGTTTTGATCATTATAGTTATAATTTCCAGCAATTTTTGGACTGTTTATTATAGTTTATTTCAACGAATATTTTGGTGGTAGTGATTTTTTTTTTAATTTGTTTATTATTTACTTTGTTTATTTTGATTGATTATTTTTACTTGTTTTTGCTTATTTAATTTTATTTTTATTCATTCTTTCAGAGTACACACACTATATATATATATATATATATATATATATATATATATATATATATATATATATTCAATCAGTGGTAGCGCGGCTCAGAGTTTCATACAAAACGCTATCTATCCACAGGTGCTGATCATAGATATTTACCCTGGCCTCACCACTGAGGCGAAATGTGACACAAGGTTGGTTTTTAGAGTAGGAAACCCGAAAATGTACACTCGGACCACGTACAAACATTCACTGAGCCCCTACAGTCTCGTTTCGAGCACCGATCCTTTTCTCTAGTGACCTGAAAAGATGCAGCAACGGGCGTCTGCTCCCCAGAGACCTTTCAGTGTGATCGATACATATTTTTTTTAATAAATATCTGGATAAAGTAATGTTGGCTCAGCCCATATATTCTGGTAGCTCGACTCTTTAAAATAAATCTATACTCCCTGTATGTTATATCTGCACCAACCAGATATTTTATTAAAATTTAAATTATGTAACGGTCAATCTTTCCACGTCACTTTAAGAGGGATGGCGTTTTGCATGAAATATGATGTAATATATCCGTATTTTATTTACACGACGGTTAGTAGTTGCCAGTGATTGAAATAGGAGCCCCGTTTTTATCTGAAACCGCGTCTATTTTGAGTATAAGTAAGAGAAATCTAAAAGAAAATGTGCGCACTTGGAAAGTTCGAACCTGACTCTACCTTTGTAGGAAACCCCACCTATTAATCAGGCTTCCTTTAGTCTGCTCGGACACACAGAGCGTAGCAGCTAAGTCAGTTTCTATATCCGCCTTAAAGGAATGAACTCACACGTGTACATATTTTTCTCCAAGGTCCATATCATTTTCGTTTCATTTTGTGTGCCTGAGCACTCTAAAGTTCACCGGATACAACGGTGGTTACTCCTACAAAAGTTAACGCAGATTTGACCACCTGAGAGAATATTTTATTAACGAAGATTTTTTGTGCTCGCTGCCCAATATACGTATTACACACTGTTTTAATGAAAAAAGAACGGTCTATCTCATATACGGGTATCCAGGAAAAAACATAGTTTGGATAATAGAAATTACTTGTGTAAAAGTAAACGTGGCAATAATACGATGAAAAAAGTTATTCTTTTAATTTCCAAACAAGATAGTTCAAAACTGTTTATAGATTTATTAAAAGTAATATAATATTTCGCAAAAAGGAGGCGAGTAATACGATTCTTTTTGAGAAAGCCAAGTGCGGAATCATTTGAGCTTCAATAATATTTGTCAGAAATAAAGTAATCATTCAAAGATGACGTAGATATGAAATTTAATATATGTCCAATAAGGGCCCCTTTTTTATGTCATCAAGAGAAAATATTTCCACGTTGTTATTTGATTGAACACAAGATATTTTGCCAACAATGGACGTTGGATAATCAAATGCGTTTATTAAATAAACATGCAAACGTCATATTATAGAATCAATCGCATTTCATCTGATAGATGCTTGAAAATTGATATAGCAGTATAGGATAGATAGAAAGTTTCAACAACAAGTGAAAAACACTTAACATAACTTGATATTTAAAAGAAGTAATACGGGAAAAATATATTAATATGAGAAAAGAGAATGAATGAATTAAGCATTGAGAAAGAAAGAATCATAACAATGGCATAGCGATATAAAAGAAGTGAAGAATGGGAAAATAGCAGAAGTAACGAAGAGAATATTTTTTAAAGAATGAAGGAAAATAGTGGCGCCAACTCGGATATATTATTGTAATAGCTTTTCAGGATAAAATAATTGGGTGGTCTTCCTTGGCAAAGGAGCGATAATTTCATGCATTATTTCTTTGTCTTTATATATATATATATATATATATATATATATATATATATATATATATATATATATAATTTTCAAGGTATCTGATTCCATTTTCGTTTATTTATTTCTGAATTATCAGAAAGTATCGAAGAAAATGTGAACCAATTCAATGTACTCTATATATTCGTTTAATGCGCGGACTTGCTTCTTGTGAAACCCAAATATTCACTTACAATAAATGATTTTATCGTGTATCTTGTGTATCATGCGAGTTCCTTTTTTTGCGAAACCAAATTACAATTTCCTGTATTTCTCTATCCCATATGTATATATATATATATATATATATATATATATATATATATATATATATATATATATATATATATATATATTATGGACTGAGTCAACATTACTTTAACCAGAAAAAAATATATATATAGATCAGTCATTACTGAGCACCTGAGTACCTGCAACTGAAGAAAATCACACTGAGACGTACCCGGCCATGGCGAGCAGATGCACGTGGCTGCAACTTTTCTGGACAATAGAGAAAAGGGTCGGTGCTCGCAAGGAGGCCAGCGCAACCGACGCTTGCAGGGGTTCATGAATGTTTGTGCGTGGCCCGAGTGTAGATGTTCGGGTTCCCCAGTCTAAAAACCAACCTTGTGTCACATTTCACCTCAGTGGGGAGGCTAGGGTAAATATCTATGATTAGCACCTATAGATATAGATTGCGTTTTGTATGAAACTCACGCGTACTGGCATAAACAAACGAAAGTGAAACAGCTAAACATCATATAAAAGTAAACACTAGAAAAGATGCATATTCGCTACGTTTATATTTTATTATATGATACTAATATGTGAATATTACATGCATTATTATTGGATGAAATCAAGTCAAACATCAGTTTTATCAAAATCATATATATTTTTTAAAAGAGTTGTACATTTTGAGTATAGTAAAATGATACATATTTTGTCTAACGGTTTAACCAGAGTAAGCAGTATATACTCTAATTTTACATCTCGTATATGATGCTACCCTCTTAAAATTAGCTTCAAAATTAGGTCTTCAAATGTCAAATAATACGCTAGTATGTACGGTATGTATCATAATAACTCACATGTTCAACTTGCCATTTGGTTTCAAAACCAACAAGAGCATCAAATTTTGGTCTGAATACTGCTTCAAACCTTTATGTGCGCCATTGGATTTCAAAATTCAATTCTGCTGACCTAGTCTCCAAGATTAGCCTGTGTGTTGTCGTATGACGTCAGGCGAAAATAAAGAGTGGTCCAGAAACTTACACTTAGAAGTTGAGAGATCGCCCATACATACGCGGAAAATATATTTTGTAACTATGAACAAACTAGATTAATTGAATTTCATATCCAACGAATCAAGAGTCAACACCTTGCAGCTTTTTTTATACTTGCTTGTTTGTTAAAAAAAAAAAAAAAAAAAAAACGCACACACAATGAGTTTCTTAAACTTACACTTGTCAACAGTATTTTGTCTATGGTAATCGATTCGCGTCGTGGTGCAATGGATAATTTCTCGGAATGTAAAATCGGAGTGCCGAGATCGAATACAGGTTACAATCCTTGCATTCACTTCCGAACAAGTACACTTAATAAAAGTATGACACCACTAATTATCTCTCAAGATATGACTTGAATAGCAGGACAAGGTTCAATACACTTGCTTGTCAGCAAGCCTACCTCAGAAAGAATCTGAAATCTAATGCGAGATAATCATTTAGTCATGAATCGAATGTTACATGCTCGGCCACGCGTGTATCTGATTGAATGTTGAAAAGTAGCTCTCTGTAGTTCAATGACATCGCGCCACCATCACCCTACCTGAAACCAAATCGTAATTTTCAAATTAGGCCCAAGCTGCTTGCTGGTGCTAAATTGATTTACCCTATTGAAAACTGAAAGTAACCTATCTTATTTGGGCCGGTTCGAAAGAAAAGAATGTGACCTATTTTCATGCAGGAAAAGCAAAACTTCGTACAAAAAAAAAAAAAAAATCCCGCCTTGATTAGTTTTATAATAATCCCGTGGATTATTTTATACACCTGATATGCAAATGCCCGCCCATCAAGTAAACACTAATATGTACACGATGTAAAAAGGCCTTCAGCGGTGTAAGAGTACAGATTAGCCCAATTTTTATGGGAATGGTGTAATTTTACTGATACTAACCATCAGTTGAGTCAAACATTGTTCTTTCTCGAGACTAAAGTTTTCCACTGATACGAAATGGAAAGACTGTATTGACAGAATTACTAGCTCTGTTACTTAAAATGTTCGTTCACGATGTTGGGCAAGACAAATATTCTCGAAATAATTTGTCATATCATTATAATTCTACCATTCGTCCATACATTGAATATTGCTATCACATCTGGCCTGTTGCTGTCGTCAGTAGTTCACTACCGACTGTTCGGTTGTACTCTCTTCCTTCGGGGAGGTAAAACCGGCACTGAACCCGTTTATACGGGTTCAATGGGCATATTTTTGGCCGAGCCCACGGGCTCGGAATGCCCACGTTAAAAAGGCCTTGTGCCACATGACAACCTCGTGGTGGGGGAGGGGGTGAATGAATATCGTCATGTGATTAGAAATGTTTGCTAAAACCCAAAGAAAAATCTGCAGTTTTATTGGTTCTGACGTGGCATATCGGCTTCAGTAACATTCCTACTGGCATTTGATCTGATGAAGTTTCCTCTATGGTACTTCGAATTTGATCGTAGTACAAGATTGGCGAATAACACTCGTTATTTTATAGTTGAAACATATATTACCGTAAGTTCTATGCTAACAGTTTCTTCCGACTCTTTATCATAAACTTTGATATTCATAAATTAGAATGCAATGATAAGCGCTATCTTAACTCGTACTTTCTGTTCTATTATTGTTGTCTTTCATTAATAATTATGTTTCTCACAATCTCTTAGTGTCTTTATTGACTTGCTTGGGTTAAACATATTATTTAAAAAAATTGAACCTCTAACACAATTATGCTGATGTATTTGTGCTTCGATTATTTTTCTTTAGCGGAAATAACACGTTTAATGAAAATAATTTTGTTCCTATAAAACACATTCGTTTTACAGAATAAAAAGAATATCTCGTTTTTCAACTATAAAATATTTATTTTTATTCAGGCGAACTTCATTGTTTTGTGCCACGAATCCAGACCTTAACATAAAGATGTTTCCCATATATTTATTCATTCATACCTTTCCCAAGGATATTAAAACGTAAGTGAATGTAATGAATTCGACTGGAATTCAAACTCGACTCACCGATCCTAAAATTCAAGCCGCTAGCCATTGCTCCACCGTGCATCATATATATATAAGTGCCCAGGTATGCAGAAAATAGAAAAGAACACGTTGGTGCATAATCTGGAGTTCCTTAGTATTTTTGTTTTTATTTTTAAGAAGACAGTGCTCCATACAGAAGTAGAGCTTTATTATAATAATAATACTTTTTAGTTTAAATAAATCAAATCGGCTCAGACTTATTACCTTCATATTCTTTTGCTATGGGGTAAATTCCACATAAAAATCTACTTCCTCAGAACAGTTGCAATTTGAAACGGATTTCCTATGTGATAATCACTGGAATTTTTACCACTTTACGTAGTGGCTTAACTGTTATCCATCTTACATATCCTTATAATATGCAATGTTTCCTCCCTCATTTAATAATCGGACTTAGGCAAAGTATTACGTCATCAACAGTGAAAAATATGTTTGAAAATTTCTAACAAATATAACAAGTTCTATATCTTTTACTAAGTCAGCTTCCTCTTGCTATAATGCGTCACGTATATGGCATCGCAAGCAAAATGAACGAACATTTGATACCCTCTGCAAATGCATCTGAATAATTCTATACTGGGGTCTGTATAAATCTTGATTTCCTGGGAAAAAATATCCCGACAGTACAGGCATGCACGCAAATATTTGGCAGAATTTTAAGTTTATTTACAAATGTCATATTTTTCACATTTCATTTTAATTTTTTTAATGAAAAAAAAAAACTGTATCTGCAAGTCTGTCAAAATATAATTAAATCGGAAGAACTATACAACACGATACAAACGGTGATTATTTGAAGTTCTATAAAAGAAATACTTTATTCAAATCAAATTTATCATGGAACAATACCAAAGAGTTGTAGCGTAAGCATCTATTACTAATAAAACATATACAACTCTATTTCACATGCTGCGGAGTTCTGAAGTATTAAAAGTTTTGTAATGACAGTTGTGATAAGGACTAGGTTTTAGAAGTCGTACGTGGGGAAAAGTGAAAAAAAAATTACTAAATAAGAATGGTAATGTTGTTAACCGTTTCCTTATAAGGAAACATTCAGTATTCACTGAACAAGCAGGGTGTACTAATGTCGGTTAGAAATCATAATAGTAAACATTTGGGCACTTACTCGTTTAGAAAATAAATTGGGCACTTGAACGCGGTGTAATGGTTAGCAGGCTTGTCCCGCTAGAAAATTACGACTGAGTTCGATTCCCACCCTCACTGTGCGTCCCAAACTTTTGGCCTTCTGCTACATCTAAGCTTCGATTTGAAAATTACGTAAGCACTTTCACGTGGTGTAAAGTTGACAAGTTTGTTTCGCTAATACAATTATGAGTGAAGAAAAGTGAAAATATATTTTTTAAATAAGAATGGTAAAACTGTTAACCGTTTTCTTATGAGGAAATATTCAGTATTCACTGAACAAGCAGTGTGTCCTACTGCCGGCTACAACTGTTGCGACTGAGAAGTGAGTTCGATTCTCAGCCTCACTGCGTGTCACAAACTTTTAACCTTGTGCTACATCTAAGCTTCACTTTGAAAATTACGTAGATACTTCAACGTGGTGTAATGTTTGGCATGCTTTTCTCGCTAGTACAATTATGAGTGGGTGGTCCATTCTTACATGCTTGTGGTATATCTAAGCAGTGTTCAAATCATTGGCATAAGTCTAAACTTTGTTGCTCTTTCCTTTGTTTATTGGGGCTTAATTCCTAATCCTTTATTTTTCAGCTATTATGGAACGTTAACATGTTCATTATATCATTATTTCCTTTCGAGCTATATATGCTATCCACTTCAGTTTTTGCTGCCGTTGGCAGTCTTCAGGGTTTACGGTTTCTATTATTATGGTACATCTCTTTGTTTGTGATTCAGTAGCGCCAGTCCATAAGGAATGTAGAAGCATCGCTCTCCAAAGAACCTACAGGCTTCATTCGCTCGAAACTATTGATCCGAAAAAGAGGTCCTATTCAGCTCTCATTTCTGAAAGAAGTTTGGCGCCATTTTATATATGACGTCCATATGAACGTTTCGATACGATGAAGCTGTATATGAACACAAATCAAACTTTTAGGTTAACGTTTTCATTTTGTAGAAAGTTGCGGTGTTGGGTAAAACTACTTCTAATTCTGTTTTTAATCTCCTAATCCACTCTCTATTTTTTTAATAATAGATTCATCCACCGAGATATTTGAAGAGATTAGTATCTATTAATTCCATATCTTGATTTTTTATATATGCAATTTATGTGCCATTCGTTTTATTCCAATTCAAGATTATAGTTTCTGTTATGGAAAAAAGTTCATTTTCAGTTCAATTTCTTAGAATACTTAGACGTTTATTTCTTTTTATACAATGTCATTCTTATACCTACCTTAATCTGAATACCTAAATCACTTCCGCCTTAACTTCAGCTTATTGACCTCGAAGAAAATGAGAAACGCTATGTGGTGTATGAAATTCTTACATGTTCAACAGTGAATCGGTGCCAATCTCTTAGATATTGTAATTATTTACATTGTTCGCTTCTTCTTCAGGTGATTTGAATTTCGAACTGAGTCCCTTATTTCGTCCGGACGTCTAAGTTAAATCAACTCTCACTTTAACTGAATTCTCGAATATTTTTTCACCATTGCCGTAGGAAGGTATTGAACTCACAACTCTTTTTGTCAAGTCACTGCATCCTACCTCCGTTTTTATCTCCTGGGTCATGTGCCTTGTGTATGAATTTTGGGAACAAATAAACTTAATATCACAGTAAAAATTTTTACCAGTGCTCATATTACAATTTTGTTTTTATTATTGCGTTTCTCTAGCACACCGTATTACTGCTTCCCGTATTGTATTCATTACTATAATTGGCCGGCTTTGCTTGTTCAAAATCTGCCTACTGCAGTGGTGAACAAAAGCTTGGTGATTTGAGTTAATGGAAAATAACTGAGACATCCGGACGACGCAGTGAACGGGGAATTAGAGCACTCTACCCCAATGGACGAAATAAATGTTTCAGTTTGAAATTCGAATCGCCGAAATTACAATTACCGGTCGAAACGTCGTGAATATGGCATTAAAAATAAGGAAAAAAGTCCGAACAATGTAAATAATGTAAACAGTCACTTCACATCCTTGCTTGAGTTTGGAAAGACTTATTCTAAGAAAATTTTAAACAGCGGATGTAATATTTCATCCTCTCTCGTACTCAATTGTTTTGATATTCGTTGTTTTTCACAAGAATGATCAGTGGAAAATATCATGATACTGTTTCTAACCTAAGCTCTCTGGTTGGCATCCAGAAGAAAATGTGCATACAATAGAAATCCAAAAGTAAGTTTGTAACGTTTCGTTATCACCGAACGGGAACTAAGGATCGGTTGTAAAATGAATGAGGCTACTTAACCTGAACGTCTTCTTCGGAGATCGAGGGCATCTTGTATATTTACCCTCTGCATTTATTTTATATATATATATATATATATATATATATATATATATATATATATATATATATATATATATATATATATATATATATATATATATATATATATATATATATATATATATATATACTAGCAGTAGAGCCCGGCGTTGCCCGGGGATTTAACAGTAAGAGATAGATCAAGTATCGACCATCATAAAGACTGAAAAATGAAATTGACAAAGATTATTGTTTAAGGTTGAAGGACACGCATGTCTTAATTATTTTTTTTTTTTTTTACGAATTGGTCAAACCCAAATTCAAACAAAAACATTGTTTACAATCGTTATGAGTGTATCGATTGGTGAATAGAATTTTATTATAAACAATTGTCTTGTAAATGGAATTTTTAAAGCATTCTGAATGTAAAAATAAAGAAAAAAATGTGCAAGACAATAAGAAACACTACCTGCCAAAAAAGTAAAGTTTTGTTGAAATCGGTTGAAAAATGTAGGTAGACTTTCTCTGTAATCTTTTACAATTTATGAATTTTAATTATTGAATACAGTAAAAAGAAAAATTGCATATTTGGCTTGTGGTGATTCATAATTAGAATTCTGATTTGAATATATTTTCCACTCGTTGTTTCTAATACAAAAAATATTAACTTTGTTTGGGTTTATTAATTTATTACAAGTACTGTGTTCTTTCCTTAATAATTATCATCTTCGAAATATTGTTGTTTTTTGTCTATCAGGTTTCTTACGTCGGCATTTTAAAATTATTTCTTAATACTTTCTTTTAAATATTAAATTAATTTCAAATAGAACCAATGCCTTATTGATCTGCCTTGTAACAAATTGCAAAGGGAATTGTAAAAACGGCCCTAAAGTACGTGGAATTATCTTTACCTAAAGATAAAGAATTATCCGATTTTTCGATTCGTACAATCAGTAGAGATCGTTAGATTATTGTTTAGGTTGACGGACACGCATGTTTTTTTTTTTTTTTTTTTTACGAATAGTTCAAACCCAAACTCAAACAAAAACACTGTTTTCAATCGTTATGATGAGTACCCCGATTGAATAGAATTAGAATTTTATTATAAACAATTGTCTTGTAAATGGAATTTTTAAAGCATTCTGAATGTATAAATAAAGAAAAAAGTGTGCAAGACAATAAGAAATACTACCTGCCAAAAAAGTGGATGTTTGTTTTATCTGCTGAAAAATGTAAAAAATCCGATCCCATATATAAAGTAACACACACACACACACACACACACACACACACACACACACACACACACACACACACAAGCTGGGTTTTTTAACCTAAGTCACTCCACGGAATCGCTAAAACATAGAGCATAGTCTGATGAAAAAGACGCCAAAGTTTACGAAAACAAAATTTTATCGTCAAAATGCTTATGTTTTTATGAAGAGGATAGACTAAATTTTTTTTTTAATTATTTTAAAAAATTTTTTATCTTTATAGAATATTCTAAATTTTGATTTAAAAAACCTTGTTTCTCTTTGTCGCAACAAGGTAGTAAATAACATAGATAATTTTTAGCGCTTTTTTTTGTATTTGCACACATTAATTTGGAAAATCTTGCAAAAATAAAAATAATTGTCAGATGTTAATGAAACTTTCAGAAACTATTCACAGATGATCGAAATTATTATAAATATGTGTTTTTTTATTAAAGTCATGGCAGAAATATTTTTTTTATATTTATTAACACCCCCATAATTAATTTTATGAAAAACTCTAGAAATTCGAGACCATCGGTTTTACAAAAAGCACAAGGCTTTGAAGAATGCAAATCATGTTTTTTCTTTTTTGTTTTTTTTTTTTTTGGCCAACGTACCTGAAAATCAGCTGTGAATTGTAACATACAAAACTCAATAAAACAATTTTTATTTAGTTTCAAATGCTTTTATTTGTTTTAATTTGTTTTTATTAATATGGA
>CAHIKZ030005568.1:2092500-2107500 GCA_903632075.3 Acanthosepion pharaonis
TAACCATAAAGATAACGAAAAAATAAGCAGCCAGTTAATGATATAACCTGGCTTGTGGATAGACCGTTTCCTGGAGCGTCACTTTGCAAATCTGTGGAGATGACATGTTGAATATAACATCAATCCGCTAAGTGAAATATGTTATATTTGCATTAACCCTTTTTATGAAAAGCTTGTTACAGGCAACTGATAAACATAATGTACTGCAAAATCTGTAAACGGCCTTCCTCACGTTTAAAACATAGAGCTGGCCTTCTTTTAGACCGTTTGGCACCAAAATCTATAGGATTTCGTTTGTTCTGTTATTTACCTATAGCCTGGAAGGATTCAAACCATTACGAAGTTTTTTTTTCTCTTTGGAGAAGGAAATACTTCACACGAATAAGTCGATTATTCTCGGAATTAATTCATTCCTTCTTAAATTGATTACACGTATCAGAATGACCGTAACGCCTCGTCGATTTAGGTTAAGTCTGTAAAAACACCAAGTTGCCATTCATCACCAAAAGATAATCGTATAAAACATGTGTGCTAATCCTATGGTTTTATCCCAGTGTAGCCTTTACGAAGTACGCATTCCATCTGTACAGTATTAGAAAGATCCTTCCTATCATTTAACAAATCGTGACACCAAGCAAGAATTTCCTGAACCAGGTGTGAATATGTCACATTTATTACTTGCTTTTCCAAACAAGCTTACTCAGATTAGTTTACGCAGTTTATATTAGTATGTACAGCTGTATCCCTATGGATGTGCAGCATGAAGAATTGGCCAATATTTCCAGACAAGCAGTCCTTCAGTATGGAAATATTTGCGATCTTGACATTGGATCAACGTGAGAAACTATGTACTTGATGTCAAAGATGGAATTCAGTTGTGTAATAAAATAAAGAAAACAAAGTTCAAAAGAGGATAGAAGGCAAGTCTTAGAAGAACTCATCTGAACCCAGAGATAGCGATTCGCCTTTCATATGCATCATTTGCATCCATGTCTACCGATCATCAATCGATCTTATGCAGAAACAATCGACGATGCAACTAAGCTACAGAATAGTTACGCTCCTTATTCATACACCATCGTCTTACGAGACTGAAAGATTGAAAAATGTCATCAACTCACGCACGCATGCGCGCGAAATCACATAAACACACACATAACATTGTTTTACAAATTTATATATATATACACACTCACGGACACACACATATATATATATATATATATATATATATATATATATATATATATATATATATATATATATATATATATATATATATATATATATTAAAGACATTATTATATTTAACGTTCTTTTTTATAGATACAAGTTTTTAGTAAATGCTCTGTTTATAATAAATAGTATTAAATAACATTTACCGAGAATGTCCGAGAAATTTTCATAGAAAATATTCGTCCTTTGACAGGATTCGAACCTGCATCCTATACTATGAAAATTTCTCGGACATTCAGGCCGGTAAATGTTATTTAATACTGTTTATTATAAACAGAGCATTTACTTAAATACTTGTATCTATAAAAAAGAACGTTATATATATATATATACCATTTTTGTAAATTCAGTATTATTTCTTCATCTTGTGAAATATCTGGTTTAATAAAGCATGATTAACCGTGAGAAAATATTTTCATCTCCAGACACATTCACTTATAGAAAATTAATTAACGAATAATTTTTTTCTTGATATTCTTGATATTATAATCTTTATTTAAACAAATATATATGTGTTTATATATTCATCAGTGTTTGTGTGATTGGGGGGTATTATTGACGATGTGGTGTGGGTTTTTTTGTTCGATATATGTGATGAATATAAAAAAAAATGACACCTTTCCTTTGACAAGTAAGGATTGATATAAAAAAAAGTTATGCATGGTGAATGAAGTTTATCACTAGGCTGTGGACACGTTAAATATATCTGATTTCAAATACGAAGATGTCTATATATATATATATATATATATATATATATATATATATATATATATATATATATCTGCTGTGGAGTGATTTCACAGTGGAGGCTTGTATTTTGTACTAAGCCGGTCCTAAAATAGGTTCGACGTACCAAACGTTAGGAACTTGATATAATAGGTATAACGCAGAGTAATCTAGCTGTGGACGCTGATTCTTTAGTATTCGAATTAACTGTCGTACGGCATCGACTGACTGACTCCTACCATTATAGTTGGAGAGTCTATTAACTATAGAATAGGTGTGTTCTACTATAACAATATCCAAATTTAATGAGAACGAAAAGAATATATAATCAAATTAGATTTTTTGAAATTAGAAATAACCTAACTTACATATATATATATATATATATATATATATATATATATATATATATATATATATATATATGTATATATATATATATGTATATATACATATATATATACATTCATATATATATATTATATATATATATATATATATATATATATATTCATATATATATATATATATATATATATATACATATATATATATTCATATATATATATATATTCATATATATATATATATATATATATATATAGTATATATATTTTATATATATATATATATATATATATATATATATATATATATATATATATATATATATATATGTATATACTTAAAATTTATGTGAAACAAAATGGATACTCTGTTATTATTTAATTTTTACGCGTTTTCCAATGAAATATTACCCTGTGCACATGTTAGTACTTTGTATGCTTTTTCCACGATGTTGTCTTATGGAGATTGACCACAGACTCTCGATTTGATTTAAATCAGGAGAGATTTCAGACTAGTCTATAGCAGTTTGATTGGCTCCCTGGCAAGCCTTGTCAATGTGTTCATGCATCTATACAAATTTCGTACACTTCCTTGGAGTAAGGTCCATTGCAGACAATGGCCGTTGGACAACTAATCGAGAGTCGAGCAATAGTGTCGGGGCGTGATGAAAATTTGATGCAATCAAGGGTGACGCAATAATTTTCAAGGCTAAGCAAATTTCATCGAACACCCCGAAACCTAATCTCCGAAAAAACAGAAATGGATTACACCTTTTCACTTCAGTGGGTCTAAAACTGACCGTATACAAAAATGAAATGAAACTAAAAAAACTTAAAAAGATTGCACAACGATATATATATATATATATATATATATATATATATATATATATATATTTATACGTTTCATTAAATAATATATACAAGTGTTGTCTATTTATTTTATGTAAAATTTTTTCGTATCTTCTGATAAGTTTGATAACATTATCATTAACCGAAAAAAGAAATTCACAATATTTATCCATTATTTTTTTTAAATATAATCTAAGATTTCTGGCTTATAAGCCATTATCAAAGATGTAATTACAAACATATCAAACAATATACGGACACGACAGTGATGATAGTCTGTCATTGTTTAGTTTATAGTGGATCACTAAGCAATGATGAACACGCATATAATATATATATATATATATATATATATATATATATATATATATATATATATATATATATATATACGTGGGATATAATACATATGTGACCAATCATCATCCGCTTGTAGCTGGTAAAGAAAAAACCTGATTTATTTCCCACCATTTGATACGATCTCAAACAATTATATTTAGTGTCTTCTACTAATTTGTTAAAGATTTCAGAAGTTTGTTATTCTTTACAATTTCTTTTTCATTACTTCGACTTCTTTTTTCCAGGGATAATATCCTCAAGCCACGAATTCGTGAGTTCTATACTAACTCTTTTAATGATGCTAAATCTTTTCAACTATTCTCTATTGGGGAAAAACACAGAAATCAATTTTATCGGTGGCACCTTTTTAATGAAGTTTTAGTCATTGTTTGAAGTTTGTTTCAGTTAGAATTCCTAAGTCACTCAAAATATATCTTTATGAGTAATTATTTGTACAGTAAACATTCCAGATTATAGGATGGTTTCTAAACCTAGCTTAGTTGTGACATAATTTTAAAATTATGGAGCACTCAGTGAGTATCGAACTCACTAATCCGTTGTAATAGATCTCGTGATAAAGCTTGCTCATCATGACACCAATTTGAAATACCCAAAGATTAGATGTAGCACCAGACCGAAAGTATGAGGCTCCTAGATACGATCAAACTCCCAACTAAGTTTTAATTAATCTAACGAGACAAGTTCCACCCTACAACCATTTTCCCAGAGACGAAACGTTGCAAACTTTCCATGGAAAGTGTTCAGAAAAACTACATTCCTTAATTTCACTAGTTCTAACTTTCATTAATATTACCCGCTATGCCACACACAGTGTAAGGAACCACTCTCATTCACTTCGATTTCCAACGGTGAGATGAAAGTTCCACTCGAAAAGATTCTTCCTACAAACCGCTACTTTGTGGAACCTATTCCCAAGAGGCTGCTTTCCAGTCCAATACAATCTTGGTATACTTGTTAAAGTTTTAACCGTTATCTTTCTCCCCTAATCTTAAATATCTACCTCGAGCAGATCTTTGGCCTTGTACAAAACGTTGTTATAGATGAAATTATATTGCTCCTTGTTATTTCTGAGTTTTTCCGTAGTTTTTATTACATGTGGAACTGATTTAGTATATTTTCTACCCTTTCTTTTCTGTATGCCTACTTTCAAGAAAACTCTTTTGCTTTAGAGGCTATACACTTCAAGAAGACTGTAGAATGAATTGGCTGAAATAAGAAACACTAGAAGCGACATAATGACTTCCTTGTCCAAACAACTCTTGGAATGATGACTAATGAATAAAATTAAAGAGAGTACCATCACATTTGTAAGCCTGAAAGTAGAAGATTTAGAAGTGTTTTTTCAGACGTCGAACAGAGGTAGGGATATTTAAAACGTTCGTGTACTTGTAAAACCAGAGATATGTAGACTAAGTTTAATACAACTGCATCTGAGCAATCTGAGTCACCTCTTTCAATCGATTCACTCCCACATCTAACGAGACAAGTTTACACCAACTGCAATGTGATACGACCTCTGGCAAAAATAACTTAATATTTGTTCAGCAGCCTTCTTCTGTTAGACATCTTGCTTTTTATAAGCTTCGTAATAGTTTGCGTAAGAGGACACAAATACATGGTGACCATTGTGACTCTACTCAGAACTAATCATATGCAAGTCCTTTTTTATGCCGATTACAACACGATAATATGTTTGTTTATCGTAACTCTTATCAGCAGGAAAAATGGAATCGGCTTCAGAATTTGAAATTCTGATCAAAACCGTTTCGTTGGCTTAGCACTGATACTTTCGGAAAAGGCATGAGTCCACTATCCTGCCTCTATGTTTTATATAGTTGGGAGGACTTGTTTTGTTACTAACACGAATCTAGAAGGACAACTCTGAGGTTACGACAGCACTGATATCTTTTTTTTTTCTTCTTTAACCCAAGACACACATTCTACTGCTACTTCTTCTACAACCATGAAAATGGATCATAGGCGACATGGACGTTATTTCATTGCAACTATGTATATCGTCCTTATTAAATTCTATTCACAGCAATTTAAGAATTTAAATTTTTCCATATAAACCTCTGTACCAAATTATGGCATACAATTGTGGCCCGCGTTGCACACAAGCTGAGGATGCTTAAAATAGTAAACAACAAAAAATAAAGGATGCGAATTGAAAATTCCCCGTTCTAATTCTTTTTCCTTGGGGTTACCGCAACAACGAGACATGTCTTGTTACTCCCTACGGTACATTTTAGCTACCGGAAAGCAACGAATCACATACACTTTCAGACAAAACATACGATGGCAACCTGGCAAACGGCTACCCACTCTATGATACGTGTGTAATTCACACAAATATACATAAGTAAATAATATGACTTTTCAGCAAGTGAAAATCCCGCGACTTAATTTTATCGCGAATGTTACAAAGTCCTGTATTTCAATTGCTAAAACAGTGCAAATTGCTAAAATGGTGCTTTTCATATATATACACAGCCATTTATAAACAAATGAAATAAGACTACAGAAACATTACTCTACAGACGCATGTTTAGAATGACAGAGAATGTGAGCAAAGAGGAAGTTTCCAGTAAAATGGAAACAAAAACAACAATTAAACTCGGAAAGAGATATTGAAAATATTTGTTGCATATTATAAAGAAAGAGGTTTTGGGAGAATTTAAAAATCAAGTGTCTTATTGAATGCAAGATTAGAAGATTCAAATGTCAACATAACCAACGAGATTTTAGAAAAAGATGCCAGAAGAATGATTGGGATCGATAGTAAGATTAGAAAAGAAACTATAAGAACTGTTAGCAACAATACGTTGTGGAGAGTCATGTTCACCCACATCCAAGTCATGGAACATAAAATCTTTTTGTTATTGATATACTAATTATAACTGAAAACATGGTGGGTCAATGGATAGCAGGACAGATTAAAGAATCGGAAAGCCCATTATATCTATTTACATTCAAACACCCTTGGGAAAAGTACGAATCTATCTGTTCCCCATCAGCTATGGGTAAAAAGTAGGACAGACTGGTTCCTAGAGCCTTGGGTGTAAATGCTCCCGGAGAAGGACAATTCTGTATAAAAATACCCTAATTATGTGTTATATAAACTCACCAAAATCGCAATTGGTTAAGCGTGGTGTGTATGGCAAAACTGCTGATGATAGGTTCTACTGGAATGGGAGGGTACAGGTTTTGGAGGTAGAAAATAATTATCATTAAACAAATAAAAAGAAGAAACGGAACGAACCTAAACTCTTGAGAATGCTGGGTTCTTTCGTTCATATAAAGAAAATGATCATTACACGTGTGTTTGACGTTTTCAAAACGTCGGAAATATTCACTTATACTAAACACATTTACATAAGATTTTACCTCATTGCAATCTTCAGCGACCAAAAATGTGTTTTCCCGATTTAATGGGATAAATATAACGAAATACAAAACTGGTTATATCATAGATTTCAGATAAAGATTTTGAGAAATTAAAATTGTTCTAAAATATTCACATGAAAATCCAAAATTAGATTTTTATATATATATATATATATATATATATATATATATATATGTGTGTGTGTGTGTGTGCATGTGTGTGTGTGTGTGTGTGTGTGTTTGTTTATATATATATATATATATATATATATATATATATATATATATATATATATATATATATATATATAGTGGGGACACGAGTCCTAGATAAGTTAGAATGAATCCTTTCTGACCATGAGACTAGTGAAATCCCTAACATATTCGATTTTCCAAATGATCGAAGCCTAAAGCCTCTTTAGAAAGTGGGTAAAACCATACAATGGGGTGAACTTAAAATTAACGATAGATCAGTATGTCGACGGTTGTACTGATACTAAATAAAAATAACCTAGTTGCAGTATAAAACACATTAGGGGTCACTGCAACAATGATTTACTCGTTGCATTAACAGGCCATGTGTGTTCAGAAAACCTGTGTAGCTGACCAGTCACTCCCTTTTCTATCCCTTACTTTTTGTCTGTCTCTCCTACACACACACACACACACACGCATATATAAATATATATGTGTGTGAGATTAATTCAAATAAAATTTGTCACTTAGCTAATTGATATTCTATTGAGCACCTCGTCTTCAGAGTGTTCAGTTCATATTTCATGAGGTTTCAGCAAATGATCATATCTTTGACACATACGAAATATATATATATATATATATATATATATATATATATATATATATATATATATATATATATATATATATATATGCATAAAGATGGAAATTTATATATATTTGAATGAAAAGTTTGGTATTTTTTTATATAAGGCTATAATAAAAACTAATTGACATAAATATCTAAATTATATTACTAAACGTGTTTGAACATATATATATATATATATATATATATATATATATATATAGAGAGAGAGAGAGAGAGAGAGAGAGAACTTGTTCCTTAACGCATCATGATTACTTGTCAGTTTACCAAACCATTGCACTGTATTTAAAGCCAAAAATATTTTTATATTGTAAATATTTTTTAGATATTTATGGTTTAGTTATACCAGACTAACTAATCTAGGTAAGTCATTGATGGAGGAGACGGAGTGTATTGATACATTTACCAAGAGCATTACCGCGTACGTTAGTATAACGAATCCAATGGGAATTGGAAATCGATTCTCCGCTTGAAAAGCATTCATTACATCACCCGTACATCCAAGCTTACAGCCCGTGGTATTTACAAGCGCTCACCCATCTATCTACTGACCAGGCTCGAAGTTGCTTAACTCCGATGATCGTCCTTGAACCGGTGCTTTAACGTAATATTATCATAAGCCCCAGTGAATCGTGAGTTGCATCATATATAATATTGTATACAAATACCTTAAATTGAAAATTCTACCAAACGAATACAAAACAATTCTTTAATGTAAGTCACTCCGCATCTTTAATCAAGATACAATAAAATAAGGCCATTCATTTAGCTTTATCTTTTCTTCCGAATTTGTGTGCTACAGAAAGAGAATGTTAGTGTTAATTATTGCTAATACTAGTGTACCTCTGCCGTCCAAATTCACAGCAGGAAGGAATATATTATAATTATCACGTATTATATTTTTAAGTAAGTTTCGTTTTATTCCAGTACAATTTTGCACTTTAAATTAATTCTTTGTTATTGCTAATAATATGAGTATAAAATTTATAAACAACTGAAGAAAGATGTCTGTATTTTATTCTCATAAGTGTTACACATATAAAACCCATATATTTACTGCAAAAGTTTCCAAAGCACAATATATTTTATGTAAATTTTCGAATCTCTGATTTATCCTTGACAGTCTGTAGAGTCAATCTTTCATTTCAAGTGTGTGGGTGTTCAAATATATAGACAAATAGGAAAGAACACATTAGGTAAATAATCCGAAGTTCTTTAGTATTTTTGTTTTTATTCCAAAAAAAGGTGATCAATACAAGGATTTTCATGTCATAATTAAATTCGTTAAATATTTTCGTATTTATCGAATGGTCTCATGGCATGAAGAGTTAGGCTGCAGGATTAAACAGAGATTGTGGCTCTTGATTTTTAAACATGAGTACTCATATGTAGCTATGGAATTATTTTTTAAAAAATAATTATAATATATATATATATATGTGTGTGTGTGTATATATATATATGTGTGTATATATATATATATATATATATATATATATTGTCTGTAAATTTATTCCCTATCTCGTGTTCGAAGAAACTCACATCTGTTAAGAGTACAATCGATACATTAGCATTATAGCGGGCATTTTGAAAAGCTCTATATTAATTTACTAGTGAGTTTTATACTCACTAGGTGCTACATATTCTTGGTCTTATGTCACATCTAAGCAAATCTTAGTAAATTGCCATAAACTCTTTCCTCTACCGGAATCATTAGTAATATTCATGTTATAAGTAAATTCATTAAATATTTTCTTATTTATTGAATTGTCTTATAGCATGGAGATTTCAGCTAAAAAAAGAAAACTCTCTTTTACGTTTCATATCTTTCAGAAAGCGGATGTATTTCGAGGTGAGTTAAGGAAGCGTAAACTCGTTTAAAAAAAGCAATATATGGCCTGAATTATTCATATAATTCTCCAATTACTAACTGTATATTCATGTTAAAGCATGATCGAAAAACAGAATATATAGATTGGTTGACTTTAAAAATACTTAGGAATAAAATTGCCTGAAAAAATGAGCATTTTTCAATGGCATATCTCCTTTCAATGAAATGGAGACAGAAATGTAGGTGCTAAACGGATTTGGAGAGTTTGAGAGGGAAAATGTTGATGCTTTTTGAAATTTTTCTTAAGGTGGCCATTGAGTAGATGTTATATACTGCACACGGTACCTATCAAATCTGTTCAGCCCATATAATTTTAACTGAAAATATCTTAATGAACAAACTTAGCTTGATGCAAACCAAAAGAGATTTATTCTCATCAACAACAGACAAAAGCGAGACTTTCCCTAAAAATGTATCAAACTCGATCAAAATCATAAAGTTTTTTCTAAGAATCGTACCTGAATTTTTTTATACCAGCATAAATCGAAAATTTGTAATTGTATTATCAATTTGAAAATATCGTATACTTTAGTTTATATATTTGTTCTAATTTTTTTAAATTCTCACCACATATACACAAATGCAGGCATACATACACACATACACACAAATATACACACACATCTGTGTGTGTATATCTCTATCTATAAAAGGCAGGATGTGTGTGTGTGTGTGTGTGTGTGTGTGTGCGTAACAAATGCACGGCCGCAATTTTCGACTGATTTGCACCAACATTTGCATGCACATGCTCTAAGTTAGAGGGACGCCCAAGACCGACATTGCATTTCCCAACTCCCATCGATAGTGGAAATAATCGATTTTTTTCATGCTTCTACGGCAATTTTCATGTAGTTTGCGGCCGTTTCCTACTGGCCAGAGTGAGAGCCTATAGCTGGCTGCCCCGAATAGGCAGAAAGATTCTATTGGCCAGCAGGAGAGCCAACAGCTGACTGACACGAATATAAACTAGCATGCTAGCATTCAAAAAAATTGATAGCTGCATTCGTCGCAAGTAGGAAAAAATTAAATCTGCATGGCACTTTACTCCAATTGGCTCATTCGCTTGCTTGAACTCAACGCTGATTCGGATTCCGCAGAACTGGGTTGGGTGTTAAAAAGCATTTGTTGTTAACATTCTTTTTTCATTCGGTTTTTCTAGTTACAAGTCCTTTTTTAAAGCTGATCGTTTTGTGTTCATTTTGTTTAGTTTTTTTTCGTAAAAGTTTTAATGTTAGAAAAAATTCGCAGTGTGAGATAGGCAAGAAGTAAGGCATGTAGCAACATCAGCACGGCAAAAAGCACTCCTTTAAAGGCAAGTAAGGGCAAAAATATTTTAAGTCAAGTGATAGCGATTGCTGTATGAGTCGTACGATTTTTTAATCAAGCACGGGCAACGCCAGGCCATGCTGCTAGTATATATATATATATATATATATATATATATATATATATATATATATATATATATAGGGGTGGCAGATGCAACGATAACGGTTGCGGAATAGCAGAAGCAGGTCGTAAAGTTGTAATGCAGTTCTCTGACGTTGTAGATGACTACGAGAGAAAGAAAAGTTATCAACAGAACCATATGCTTAAATGCATTGTAATATGTTGTGATGCATTGGAATGTAATTTTGTGAAGTGTGGTTTCCTTTGTTTTATTCCTCAACAGTTAGAATCGTATAGAAAAATTCTATGTAAACAAAATAGGGTGTCATCTTTATCGGTGAACATCACTATTATAATCTCAATATAACTACACTGTTGATGGCTCATGTGAGGCGACAGCATAGTTTTTATCTTTATTATTTTGACTCTAAAGCTTTTATACGTCGCTTGGAAAGGCTCATGATAAAATATAATTCGTTGTCTGCTATATTTAACATATATATATATATATATATATATATATATATATATATATATATATATTATTTCAACTCTGAAGCTTAAGGCAAAGAACAAATGCTAAAGACATCTTTATAAAATTCACTAAATTTTTTATTTTTTTTTTTAGTCAAGAACGACGTAAGCGTGTGGAAAAAATAATTTCCCTTATTTAATAAACATACGAAGATAGACACACGCAAATCCTTTTTTCGCTTCTGATCTGATGAAACCTAAACAGCGAAATGTATAATCGGATATATTTTGGGGATAATATACTTTCACGAATGTTTCCAAATGTCCATGTCTTATAACTCTGTCGGGTTCATATACCCCTGATTTTGGAACACACACACATGCACACACACACAAACACACACACACAAACACACACACACAAACACACACACTGACACACAAACACACACACACAAACACACACACACACACACACACACACACACACACACACACACATATATATATATATATATATATATATATATATATATATATATATATATATGTGTGTGTGTGTGTGCGTGCGCGTATTAAGGAATACTTCCTCATTCCCATAACAAGAACCCAGTAATAATTTTGTTTAAAATTCATAAAACTATTATATCAAACAATTATCAGTCATCAAATATAGAGAAACTCTTATCGCTGATGGCGGTATCCCAGCCTAACGTTTGAAGTACTGCAATATATCAAAACTTTGATTATTTTCTCTTCGAGCTCATGCGTTATCCATTTTGGTTGTTTCAGCTGCTGTAAGCTCTCAAATGATGCGTTTTCTTTTGTTTGGTACAGTTCTTAGTGATTCTTTTGTTTCAAACTATGATGATCGAATAATGATGTTCCTGGCATCAACTGCACTCTTTATTTTCATCTACTGCTATGAGAAAACGGATGTATACAACTGACCATTTGGATATGTCCTCCTGTAGCACCACATTTCTGCTGCGTCAAGACATTACTTTATCTGTGAGATTATTGTCTAGCATTTACTTCCATACAGAGTAATATCACGTAATAGTTCAGCAGTGTTTTCGTGTTCGGCGCCTGAACTTGGTACGCAACACCAATTTTATTTGGTTGTAAATAAAATCTATCAAAGGACAGATGAACGCTTGATGCGTCAACGCCCAGCTAACTAAAAGTCGTGTTCCAATACATCACCGTGGAGAAGGCAACTGAAAACTACCCAGTCTCAATCCCAATAAGTAAAAAGACATTTAACAAACAATTTGATCCAAACTCAATTAAAAAGCATTAAAGTGGACAACATCGGTAACAATTTGCTATTTCATTTAATCGGAGGTATTGCGAAATGGTTATTTCACTTCTGTTTTTATAGTAAACCCAGCACAATAATCATATTATTGTTACATATCCGATATGTATAAATGTTTATTTATGTTGTGTGTACGTACATTTGACTCTGTATGTTCTGAGAAAGAAGGTGAAAGATATTTTATAAGGTGAGAAAACTGACAATGTTATGAGTTGTTTTTCTTTCTTTCAGAAGCTAAACTATAAATTATGCAATCAGTAAGTTTCGAAGCAAATGAATGTGATCTGTCCGTTGATTTAAATTCATTTTTTTTCTTGTTTCAGACTTCGTTCCTATCTGTAAAATTTAAAAATGCGCTAACTCTTCTTTCTATCTATTTACCGTATTGATATTTGAAGTGCTTATTTTTGTTACGCCGTTTTTGACTTGTTGTTTGAAAAGAAAGATTATATTCTGTTTTAAATTCTTTTTATATCGTATTTCTGCAGAGCTCTGCGCTTGGGAGAGATGATCGATGCAAAGAACGGTGGAGGAATAGATGGCGGTGGAATTCAGCTCGAAAATAAATATTTGAAGGAAAAAAGGATAGATGGAGAGGTAGATCGAACTGAAGTGTATATAGAATATATATATATATATATATATATATATATATATATATATATATATATATCCATTATACACTTTTTAAACGCATGGAAAGGGGGTTGTGTCATAAGAATAAATCAATAACAACAAAATAATTAAATAATATAGAAAGTGTGATGGACGAAAAGAAAGGTTAAAGTCAAAAGAATTTTTTTAAGAGTTCAGTGGAAATGGAAAGAAATCGAAGAAAATTAAGATTTGGCGTTAAAATTTCAAAATACGTAAAACCGGCGAATCAGCTGAATTATCATTGAATCAAAATTGGTAAAAATGAAACGAAGTAAATAACAAAATTTCAAGGCAAATTTTTGAAGAGACTTCAAATATAGAGAAATAAAAAGAAATAGAAAAGACAATATTAATTTCTCTGTTCTTATTTTATGTGTCATATCCCTTCAGGATATTGGCTGCCATGGCTCTCTCCAGTTTCCTGTCATTTTAGCTCTTCATAAATTTTACGTTTATGTTATCTCTTTAAACCTTAACTGTCCTTTTTTTCAAGCTCCCTGAGTAGATTATATTTTGCTTTACTCTGTCCGGTGAGTCTCAATTTTTTCCCAAACATCTTGGCTCCTTATGTGCTCCAGAAATTTCAACTATCTCTTGCTGATGTGAAATATCCTGTTTGTTTCTATCTACTCTAAAACTTTGTCGGGGCTCACATGTTCTGTCTATGTTACTTACAGTATCTATCTGTAGAACCAAATTTTGATTGCTTCCCGTACTTCTTCACTGTGATATAGGTGGATTTATATTTCCTAAGAGTTCAGTATTTTTCATATAGAAAAATTGCCTGTTTCTTTGATCTTTTCTTAAATGTTGGAAGTTTTTATTATCCCAGTGTTCCTTCGTATAACAGCGTTACACTCTTCGTAATCTTTTAAAACTATCAACAGATATATATCCCCACCATTAGAATAACTAAACTATAAAATTAACACACCTTGACGTAGTACAGAAAAATAAAAAAATAATAATATGGAGCTTCTCCACAGTTAACATTTCCTTAATATGTGGGAATAGGCATAAATTTTCTCGAATGATTTCAATTTCGTATTCTGGACATTTTGCTATATAGCTGCTTTTGTTCTCAAAAACCTGGTTTGCTAACAATGCGAGGCGATCTCGGAAGTTGATCAAGAGCTGTAGGAAGAGGAAATGGGTTTTCCTTTGCTAACGGGATAAACGGGGACAGAATAAAACAAAACGAGCACAGAATATGATCTCACACAATAGACTCAAATTTCCACACCGATCAACGTTACGTTAAACAAATCTTCTCAAGAGATCTCCAATTCCCAAGTGTGTTTCAGGATATTTCCTCTTCAAATAGAATCAGGAGTCATAATACGAGGTGCAACAAAGATATTTTCATGATTGATATTTTGATTCATGTTATTCTGTAAAGCAATGCGATATTGTCTAAATTCAATATGTTCTTCAGAAATGAAGTGAAACTTAATATGAAAGCCTCTAAGTATTAATCATGTGACACTATTTAGCGTTTGGCTAAATAATT